>CM029377.1:5038868-5108451 GCA_017165825.1 Hepsetus odoe
ACCATTATCAACATTACATATAAAACATATGGATATTTTTTTTCTTGAAACCAGATTTGAACAGGGTTCACTTTTAAAACTGCCAGAGGTACTAATTTAACTGTCTTTGTTCTGACTTTACTTTGCATCACTGACTATTTCTAACTGGGGGAGCTTAATACAAAATCTAATGAAGCAGCACATTAACTGGTAGTCTGATACATTAAATTTAGTTTTATAAATAAAAATACTGCTATTAGATATTTTCCCCAAAATGTTCAGCCCTTGTCTGAGGATATATGAGGTTTCACTGGTGGCTTTGAATAGAAAATGCTTCTATTGGTGTGGGCAGTTCTACCCCAGGTTCCTGTCACCACCTCTGTAAAACAAGGCAGCATTTTCTTTCTACTAAGCACCGTCTTACTTCAAAACACTGACTTTGTAACTGAAATGTATAGAAATGATTACAACGTGGATACATATAAGTGTTTGGAATTCTTAGCAGAATAAAACGCTGTACTCATTCAACTCTTTGCATCAGTACTTGGGGTGATGGTGGTGGTCTAGTGGTGGGTACTTACGGTCCTCTGGATCAAGAGGTCCCAGGTTCCACCTCCAGCACTACTACCACTGGGTCCCTGAGCAAGACCCTTAACCCTGAGTGTCTCCAGGGGGACTGTCCCTGTAATTAGGACATGGAAGTCGCTCTGGATAAGAGCGTCTGCTAAATGTCGTAAATGTAAATCTGATTCCTAACACTGCCATTGCAAAAAAACAACAATGATATGTAAATATTTGAGGTGGGTAGTGGTCTAGTGCCTATGGACCTATGGCTCAAGAGGTCCCAGGTTCGAATCCCACCTCTGGCACTACCACCACTGGGTCCCTGAGCAAGACCCTTAACCCTGAATTGTTCCATTTTGTCTGCTAAATGCTGTGAATGGAAATGTAGTACTTGGCTGTACTTGCACACTTTGTGTGAAATTTCATCCACAAACCAGCAGTGGTCTTACCGGTAAGCTGATGGCTGCAACTGAAACAGTCTTGCCAGGTAAAAACAGCAGACGTCAAGAACAGCGGCCAATGTCACAGAAATACACACAGGGTATAAACAAACAAACCACAGGAGGAGAAAAAGTCAGCTATAAATTTGAGAATCTCTCCAGAAATGCCCACCCATATTCAACACTCAGGGGTTTTTTGAAGGACAGAAGGGCATTTGAGGACACTTGGAAAACTGCAGTTCCTCTCACTGCCAGGTTTGTTTGGCTGCAACACTTACGCAGGCTTTCTCCTGCAAAACCTTTCCACATGTCACCATTATTATGTCATTGACTGGTTGCTCATGACAACAGTCACTATTGACAACAATCATGACAACAATCACTACACTGTATACACATCAAAGAGGGGAACATGGGGGAAGGTGGAAGTGGGAGATTACGTTTCTCTCTTTTTTTTCCTTTTTCTCTGATGCCTTCATCCATCTCTTTCTTGCTCTCTTACTCCATCATGCTCTTTCTTTCCTTTTTTACTCTTCCATTCTCTCTCTCTCATTCGTTAGTTCTCTTTTTTGTCTCTTTGTCTTCTTTATTTATTTTTCTCTTTTCTCTCTCTCTCTCTCTCTCTCTCTCTCTCTCTCTCTCTCTCTCTCTCTCTCTCTGTTTCAGTATCTCTGACTCCATCTCACTAATTATTTCTTCCACTGTTTATCATTCCCTCTTTCTGTGGCATGTCTGTTCCTTTAATAGAGTATTGTATCTCTGTCTTTTCCTGTCATGCTTTGCCTTACTCACTTTTTCCTTTCTTACTCTCTATTTTTTCTTTGTCATTCCCTCATAATTATTGCTCTCAACATCTATCTCTTTCCCTCTATTTGTCTCATCTCTCTCTATATATGTCTGTCAGAGACTTTCCTATCGTGTTCTCACCCTCTCTCACTCTCTCTCTCTCTCTCTCTCTCTCTCTCTCTCTCTCTCTCTCTCTCACTCTGTGTGTGTTTGTTTGTGTGTGCGTGTGTGTGAGTTTATTTGAATTTGAAAATTTTCTCTGCCTGTCTGTCCCTCTGATCATTCAAAAAATGTGAACTTGATATTTCTGAACTTCTTTTTCCTCTAATAAATCTGACTGTCTACGTACGTTTTTGCATTTTTTTTTCCTTTTCTTTGCCTACTCTTTTTTCTTGGACTGAACAATTTTCATTTTGGAAATGGCTACTTGCTGTATTTATCTCAGCCTATAAAACAGAGAGGAGGTCATTCAAGGATACGCTGACGCCGGCCGAAACTGGAAACTTTCAGCTCTCGTCACCACCTCATGCTTTTTTCCCCTTTTCCGCAATGGAAAAATGGTATTAACCATATTAAGCAAACACACACACACACACACACACAAACACACACTCCAGACTCATGTGCTGCCCAGGTCTACACAGTAAAACCAGTCTGGCTGAGGGACTTCCATTGCACTTCCTTCATGCATGCATGTGGCAGCAAATCAAGGAAAGTATTAGTCAAAACCTGCCACTGAGCACAAATGAGATCAAGATGGATTACCATATCTGCTTTCTATTTGCAGCTCGTGCCACTGGAATCAAAACCCGAGATATGAGGGGCAACTTTAAATCTGATTTCCTGGAGCAGGCCCTGCAGCGGGGGCTAAAAAGCATTTGGGCAGATTGAGTCTCTTAACCCAGTGATAGTGGGATCTGATGCACATTACTGACAGTGAGAAATGGCCTGTTTGAAATACAATACAGCACTTGAGGCATGGTAGAGATGTGGTGAGGAGAGAGTGGGTGGGGGAAGGGAGGATCTTTTTTTTTTCCAGGAAGTTTGAAACCGTTTGGTCAGTAAATATGCAATACCACACTATGCAGCATGGCGGGATTGATCACGAGCTTGTAAACAGATTGATCTTTCAGCTCGTAACAAAACAGCCGAAGAGCCTTCTGTGAAAATCTGAAACTGAAGTTGGGCTTCGACGAGCTGACGCACTCATATAGATCCGATGGATTTTCCTTTGGGGGGATTGAGTGTCATTTGGTTGTCATTAGGAGCAAAAACGTGGTGACTCATGCTGAGATGTGCTCAGAGTTAATCCAGGGGTTAATTCCTCAGACATCTTCTCCTTTCAGCATTCACACACACACACACACACTCACACACACACAAACCGCTTTCAGTTCTATTATGAGGAATGTCTGCTCATCACTCTCTGATTCAAATGGGAATCGAGTGGAAAACAAGCCGTTTTAAGAAGCACGGTCTTCGTCTTTTATGACGTTTCTACTTTTTAAACTGTTGAGGACAGTACTTTCAAAGAACCAAAGCTTTCAAGTGAAAATCTGACATTGACTGCAAGGTCAGGTTCTGTATTATAACATTACACGATAAGAAGGGCCTTATAAAACACCAATACCTGCGCCTTAACATTATGGAGAAGACTAAGGTCAAGGAAGACACAAAAGCTTCTGTGTGCTTCCGTAATGAACATTTGAAGGGATTCCATTCATTTCCACTGAATTTGCTTATCTTTTTTTTCCCTGCTAATGGAATGAAAGTATATGCATGTCGTTTTCATTTCGGCCTTCAGAAATAGTTTCGTCCCAGGGCTTTGTGTTACGCCCCGGTCCTTATGTGCTGTCATTTAGAGCATCAGAGCAGATAAGGGGCAAGAGTGACTGGTGGCATGCGGCCAATCTCAACGCTCACTCCGTGTAAAGCCAAAACACGTGTAATTAATTGCTTGGGCTTTGAAACGAATATGAAAGTCTCGTCATCTGATGTGGTGAAACCTTCAAAAGTGGCAATGTTCCGGTAAAAACACAGCAATGCACGAGTGAGAGCGCACACACACACGCACACACATGCACATGCACACATGCACATGCACACGCACACACACTGTTGTTTTCTGCCACGTGTCCTATACACATATACTGTATAGTTTCAACACACCAGTCATTTTACATGTTTTATGTTGGTTTTCAAAAAATAGGAAAAAATAAACACACATCCTATTCATTTTAAAGCAATACTTTTTAATATTAATAAAAAGGAAAACCTATTCCATAACTTTTGAAAATGGAAATATTTTATTTCATTTGGTCTGCAGGATGTTAAATACAGCAAATAAACAATGGTGGTACAGCAATGCTGTTTTCTGTAGAGGATGTTTATGCAGTAAGGGAAAAAGTGCAGTGCAGATACAGGTTGGGTAAAAGTAAAATGGTGGTGGTGGTCTAGTGGTGGGTACTTGCCTACGGACCTCTGGATCAAGAGGTGCCCGGTTCGAATCCCACCTCTGGCACTACCACCACTGGGTCCCTGAGCAAGACCCTTAACCCTGAGTGTCTCCAGGGGGACTGTCCCTGTAATCAGGACATGTAAGTCGCTCTGGATAAGAGCGTCTGCTAAATGCCGTAAATGTAAAACAGAAAGTCCTCCTTACAAGTTAAACAGCAGTGGAATATGTTGCACTGAAAGGGAGGTTTTGAGGGGACAACCCCATTGGCAGTATCTTTATTGATCTTGTTTTGAAAATCAACAAAGCGTACTTTGTCCAGGGTGCCCAAACTTTTGCATACAAATGAATATACATCTACTCTGCTTTAAGGTGTGGGGAAGGTTATACTGGTTCCTGAATTTATTAAAAAACATGTTTTAACATGACACTGATGTAAAAAGGTTTGAGCATCTCCTTCATATTTTTAGTTGAGTTTCAGGTTAAAATGAAAAGAGCTCAGACCTTAAGCTGCCACTTTCCTGCACATTCTAGCTCACATTTTTGTATGCATTAATGAATTAAATGTATTGGAAAAATTAAATATTAATTATTATTAGTAGTAATATGCCCTGTGCAAAAGTTATGTCTTGTTTTTTTAGTGTCAGATTATTTTTTTTTTTCATGTAATAAACTTTCTGGAGTGTATGTGTAACACAGAGAATCTCAGAGATGAAAAAGAAATGATTTTTGCCCTTTCAGTTAAAAAAAAATGGCGTTTGGTTAAAAAGGAGTTTGCTGCTCCTGTTATTGTAGGCTCACCTTGTTTTTCTCTGGCTTTTCTACAAAGACAGGCCATTTTTGTCCGAAAAATTTACAAAAACAAATCATCACACAAGCACACATGTGCCCCGAGGTGCTTCAGAAGGTCCGTTGTAAGCTCTGAAGTTACCGACAGGCCGTGAGGCACAGTATGGCACTTCCTCCTCCTCGGATGTGGATGGTAACTCCCTCAGGGAGCTTCCAGATGTGCTCCATCCAGCTGGCGGATCTAACCCTGCTCCAGCTTCAACAGCAGGGCTGGGGACCTCTACAGGATTTTTTAGCAGCGAACCACAGCCTGGTACAGAGCCAACAATCTTCCCAGGAGGCGCATGAAGCCTGGGTGTGACCAACAGCAAGACAGCTGGCCCAAAGAAACATGGGAAAATAACGCCTGTACGCGCCTACGCCAAAAAAAAAAAAAAAAAAAGAGCAGAGGGAGATGTGATGGGATTGGATGGTGGTACTATACTTGTATGTTGATTTTTACCATATGGGCTAATAAAGAGTGTAGGAGGCATCCTATATAGCATGAATCAGCATTTGTGGGCCTTGGAAATACCCCACAATAATTTATCGGGGGAAGCTGTCGTAACTATATATAGATGAGGTTTTCGGAACAGGAAGTTGGACCAAATTTAAAGGCATTTAACCTTTTAATGCACCTCTTTTCGGATTATTAGCCAACATTTACCCTCTTTTCTCACCCTATAACTATCATCTATCCATTATCTATCATGTATCTGTTTTTTGAGATATGTGACAAATTGTCAAATTATGACAGAACGTGTTTGCTATTTTGTGGCAATTAACATTTTCCAAAATTCTTATGTTGCCATGGTGATTTTAGATTGGTTTATGCCAGAGATCATAAAACGCTTCCAGTTTTGATAGGTTTAATGCTGTGTTTACATGTTGGCTTTGAAAACAATGGTGCCTCATAGCAAAACTGGCCACAGAGGGCAGCATACGTGTAGATGTTGCCATGGTGATAGCATTGCTGTCCATGTATGTGTGATGATGGCGTTAGATATTTATCTGATTCCTAAACAGTTGAAATGCGTGCTACTGTTTTTAATAGCGTGTTTTCAATGAGTGTCAACGTTTAAACACTCCTGGATTTCAACTCAAGTATTCATTGCTCAACAGCAGAAGAATCCAGAACTTGTTTTCAGATTTGTTTCCTTCTTAACTCTTGAATGGTGTTCAAGTTAAAATAAATTATGCAATGACTCATGTTTTAATCCTCAGAACAACAGTACAGTGTGTGTGTGTGCATGTGTATGTATGCGTGTGTGTGTGCACGTGTGTGTGCATGTCATCTTTCTTGCTTCTGCTTTTCCTGCACATGCTTACAACATTGTTACAATTCAAGCACAGAGAACCTGCCTGTTCTCATATTCTTTAACCTTTACTTTACCCTCTCTTTCACTGGAACCATGTGATCTAACAGTGTTAAATGTCAAATATTAACCACATATGATGTATTTATTACCTGTAATGGAAATCAAGTTAATATCTATTAAATATTCTTACATATGCTAGTTGTATGGAGTTACAGTAGTGCTGGGGATCTACCAGACACACCAACACTGGTGAAGTAACAAGAACATGATCAATATGCAAGGGTTCAGCTGAAGAATGCAATAAAAGTCCAGAAACTTCATTCCAGTAGAGGAAAAATGAACCAGGGGATGAATTAACAAACCATTAGGAAAACTAATATCTGATCTCTAGTGTAATCTCCATATATAAGTAAACCCAATTTTCAGTTCATTATCAGTGTAATGAGTATGTAATCAGGTAAATGAGCAAATAAGTTATGTTTAAAGTAAATAGCATAACTAAGCCAACCATCATCAGTGTACTAAATTAGCAACCGTTACAGAATATGGTTGCTAAGTAACACCTAATGTATCAGTAATGTGGTAGAATTACTAATTAACAGAATTATTCAGAATCATTTGAAATGTCATGTAAACTTTCACCAAATTGAAGCTAACATTAAGCACAATTTTCACAATGCTGACTGGTGCCGAGTCGTTTTCATGAGTATCATCAGCAACTTATTCCTTTAAAGTTTAGATGAATCCACATCAAAACACAGGCAGACCAGCTGGTTCAGCCAGAGTGATGTGTGGCAGCATTACTACCCCTGAGTCACCATGAGGGACGACACGCTACAGAACCATCTGGAAACCTGACATCCGACCATATGACCTCATCTGTTTTGATATAGAAGTCTCTTTCCTGCAACCCTTCCATTTTTTCATTAACACGGTGATGTGCTACTTCAGAACAGTGTTTATCTAAAGAGCACAGTCAAAAGAAGTGCCTGGATTGGACACTTGGTTCTCCTTAAATCGATTCAAATTTGATCCAAAATAGTGGCCTTATCAACACTCTCAAACTGTGGCCTGTAATGGCTTCCAGTGGCTGCTGCATTATTAATGATATGTAGTTAAATTTACCCCCTGCCACCTTCTAAATCATGCGCATATGACTAAGATAATGACCAGCGGGATTCTGCTCTGCCTCCTCCTGAGCCTTTCTCCCCACGGCCCTGTTGGGTTACGGGTTAATGACATCATTTTCATTCAGTCAGGCTCCTCCAGTTTTCCTGGCAGTCAGGTGCGGAGTGTGTGTGTGTGTGTGTGTGTGTGTGTGTGTGTGTGTGTGTGTGTGTGTGTGTGTGTGTGTGTGTGTGTGTGTGCGTGTGTGTGTGTGCTGTGTGTGTGGCCAAATACGCCAGCATGGAATCAGGACCAGCAGGCAGCAGGACTTTGATCCTGAACTTGTCACCGTGATCCAGCCAGAATGACTCACAGTGGAGCTGGAAGAGATAGCAGAACAGCAGAGGGCCTTACTCAGGGGAACAGGGTGGCAAATATGGCTGCTGGGAATTTACTCAACAGGGAGTCAGGTTATGGGGATTTCACGGGGTCCTGACCTCAGGGAACAGTCATACTGGAGACAAATTAATCTTATTTAACAGAGCAGAGCATGAGTTCCACCCTAGGATGGCAGACTAGAGTACATTAAAGTGATGCTTTAGCCAAAAATCAAATTTACATGATTTTCTTCTTACCCAAAATCGTTTTTGGTACCAAGCAGCCAAGACATATTTCCTAAGAGTGGTCAAAAGTATTTTGCACAGCTAAAAACAGTAGCGGCAGCTGAGCAAAATCCCCCAAAATTGCATATACCTTGGTCTGTTTTTGTAGATAACCACAGTGCAACCCAAAGGGCCCTCTAGGCTTTCAGTGAAAGCATAAGGATAAAAAAAAACAACAACTTTGAAATAACTTGTAGTTTGTATTTTAAATTCACCAAGGTTAGTGAAACGGAAGAGATTAGCAGCACAGCCAGTGTATTTAAGAAGTGACAGTGGAATCAAGCAGTCATGCTTTGATTTTGGATGGAACCAATGTGTCAAACTAACAGTGAAACCAAGTAAAGCATGTGTTAATACAGTTTACTGTGATCATATTTTCATCTTTAAAAATCAGCAAGGATCATTTGGAAGGTGGGACACGTTAAATGTATTGATACTCTATTAGATATACAAGTCATTTAGAGCAGCAGTGAGAGTGTTTCACATCAGACATGTCTTAGCTCATCAGTTACAATTAGGGTAAGGAGAAAAGTGTGTAATACTGATTTCTGGGACAGCTTCTGCTTTAAGAATAAATATCTTCTTCCAGGGAAAAAGTAAAAAAAGAAAACGCCTATCATGAAGCTGAGGTTTTGGTCCAGGGAGATGGTGGGAGTGGTGAAGGAGGAGAGTGTCAGATTGGTGACTCAGAGGGAGAGTCCAGTGGACTAAAAGCAAGACTGTTACAAAAGAGGGGTCACACCCTGGCCTTTGGCCCTCCCAAATGGGGTCACACCCTGTAGATGGACACTTACAGGCTATTCCAGAACACACAAATTGCTAGGATGCTCTCAGTCAAGTCAGAGGGAGAGTGAAACAGAAAGAGAATGAGAGATAGAGTGTGTGTGTGTGTGTGAGAGAGAGAGAGAGAGAGAGAGAGAGAGAGAGAGAGAGAGAGAGAGAGAGAGAGAGAGAGATGATCCAGTGTTATTCTAAGCACTTTCGAAAGGAAAACGTCTGGAAAGGCTTGTTTTGCCTTAATGGAAAATGAGGGTAGGAGTACAGTTTCTATAATTTGTGTGTAATTTGTTATTTATTCTCTTGGCTTCATTTCTTCCAGCACAAGGACAAATATAAGAGATGTTATAACCATGCTCAGCCTCTTTTGTTCAAAGGCTTCATATTTCATTTCATCTATCCAAGTTACATTTCTCCAGCCTTGGGTAGAGTGCTTCTGTGGAGGAGTGATACTGTGCTGTGGACTGCTGAAAGAAACTATTGGGACTTTTTAGAAATGTATGCAAGTGTGTGAATGCAAGAGATTGTATAATGTGATTACATCTCTTCAGAATTATTAGAAAAAGGCCAGCTTGGCCATTTGCTTTGCTGTGCACCGTGGGACGCCTGTTTGAAATCAAAGATACCAAGGAGATAAGCACACAAAAGAGTAAGATTTAAACTGTGGAGACAGATATATATATAGTTAATATTATATATATATATATATATATATATATATATATATATATATATATATATATAGAGAGAGAGAGAGAGAGAGAGAGAGAGAGAGAGAGAGAGAGAGAGAGAGAGAGAGAGTATTCCTAATCTTATCAAATATAAATTGACATAAACTCACATGACAACTGACATAAATCCATATTAATATTTGTAAAAGCTTATTCTGACAAGGCTACTTTCATCCCGGAGAGGAATAAGCTTTGATAAATGAGATACATTTTAGGGGAAAGTAGATTTTGACTAGTGATGCCTGACAGAATGAGCCTCTGTAAATGTAAATGTAGATGAATGTAAATGTAGGTTAATATCAGTTGTCAGAAAAGGCTTTTACACTCCTCTCTGAAAGTATTGGCACTGCAAGGCCAGTTTATTTGCTTTTCCTCTGCGCTGAACACAAAGGTGAGGGTGAGTTTTAAAGATGAATACAAGAAATTGATTTTGTAGCTTTTATTTCCGGGAATTTACATCTAAGACGGTATTTGTTGTTAAAATGGTAAAACCAACTATGAAGACTAGAAATCTTTCAACGAGGACATTTTTGAAGCTGAGAAAAGAGGGGATCTCCATTAGAAGCGTTTCAAAAACATTAGGCATAGCCAGAACGACTATTTAAAAAAGGAAACCACCAGTGTACTGAGCAACAGGCACCAAACCAGACGTTCAAGAAAAACAATTGGCTGAAGAAAAAGAAAAAATGGCTGATGGCTGAGAAATTGTGAGAACGTTAAAGGAGAACCACAAACAACACTTCAGTAACACTAAAACCTCTACAAGGCAGAGGGTGGTAGAATCATAGCCCACTTTTTGAAGAAGACTTTGAGCAGAAAGACAGAAAGCCATCAGCAAGAAGAATCTGCTCAGAGATGAGTCACAACGATTCAGGAACAAACTTTTAAGGACTGAAACAAAGCTTAATCTCTATCAAAGCGATGAAGTGTGCAGAAAGAAAAGATATTCTCTGATCCAAAATATATTGCCTGTGAATTTTGGCCTGTTCTTTGAACACTTATCATTTTAACTGATGATGCATCCACATGAGGTTGGCAGCAGAATGAATTCTGAAGTCTACAGAAACATTTTACAAAGAAATGCATCCAAACTAATAAGCGATAACTTTATCCCACAGCAAGACATTAATCCGGGACACAGTGCCAAGTTAACAAAGGGCTTCAGAGTGTGGAAAAGTCAAGTCAGCCACAATATTTGAACCCAACTGAACATGAACATCATCTCCAGAAGAGGAAACTAAAATAAAAGACTCCAGAACAACTGATGCTGCACTTAAAGCATATGCAGTCAGGTATAAAGTAATAACATGAATAAATAAAAGCTAAAATTCCCATTTTTGTCATCTGGTCTCAGCATAATGAACATTTGACTACACTATAGTGCTACTGTTAGCACTAATATTTACATATATATTATATATATTGGTAACATTAGACAGTGAAGACTTGTTATTGTGACCCTAAGAGCACTAGCTGTTTATTTCAATAAGACTCCCTGATGACTAGAGTGCTGCTTAGCAGGACTTTCATCCCAGCCAAGGTTTTACACATACCTGAGTGCTCAGTTGTAAAGCATCTGTTTCTCGAAGCATAAAGTGCTTTTAATCTGAGAGACAGGTAAGGTGTGTGTGTGTGTGTGCAATAATAAACACTTATATATATATATATATATTTATTTATTTATTTATTTATACAGTATTGTGTAAAGTTTTAGGCAGGTGTGAAAAAATGCTGTAAACAAAGAACGCTTTCAGAAATGTATGTTCATCATTTATTTTTCATCAATCAACAAATGCAGTGAATGAACAAAGAGAATCTAATTAATCAATATTTGGTGTGGCCACTTTTGCTTTCAAAACAGATACATTCTACTAGGTACACTTGAACACAGCTTGAAGGGAATCGTCAGTTTGTCATCCAAAGGATCAAACTAAACTGATAAACAACATGACTGTCAACATGCTCCAAATGTTTGATCAGATGTCCCATCACAGTCCTAATCCTGATTCATACAGTATGTCACAATGATACAGACTGAAGGCACAGTAATATCAAACAGAGAATATATATATGAATATAAATATATTCAATACAGATGTCCATTACAACTATTCAAATGCAAAATCGCTATTTGTCCTCGCTAACCAAACAACACTGAAATAAACTGCTAATGCTCACTGCTACCGTATGTCGTTCACTGTCTGATGTGCCAGCCTGACAATAGCTTTCTCTCAGCCGATGCCATCAATTCCACAACACCGCTTCCACGACACTGTCTCTCCAGTGTGCAATCCCTTACACTCATCCTACGTTGGGACTTGGTAAAACACTCCAGTATAAATATAAAGCAAACACATTCAGTCAGTGACAGACTGATTGCGTGTTTTTCGCGTGTGGAAATGACGCCCACTTTAACAACATCCACATCCAGCACTGAGTGTTAATAAAGGTGTGTATAATGAAAATGCCATTGGGGAAGTTCATACCTAAAAATACTCTCCAATCTTGACACTTATGTGATGCTCTTTACTGCTAAACGAACGAGACATTTCTATTGCAAATGCCAACCATCAGAGGAGTCTCAGCAGCAGCTTGCAGCAGAGTACAAATGAGGTTGCCAGGTAGAGATTTGCGGTCTTGTTTAACTTGATTGAGCACACGAGACAGTCCAGAGAAAATAACACTTTGAAGCGTGTGTGTATCTGGCAAGTTACAGTGGTTTACTATTGCATAAGAAGTAGCCCAAGTGGCTTTGGTGAAGAAATGAAAGCAGTGAACCTGCAACAATAAGGAAGATAGTGTTACAATTGTGTTGTCTTTCTGTTTGAGCGAGAAAAGTTGTTGGGACGTGCAAAAACTGCCTGCTCATACTGCTGTGCTCATAAAGTAATCATTATTTCCGTTGTTGTCAGGTATTCTTTCTTATATTCTCTTGCCAAAGGAGCAAGATCAAAGTCCAGGCCATAATCTCTCCCTGTTTATGTGACTATAATAGCTCATTTTGCAGTTTGAGGTAGGTATCAGTCGCAGTATTGAGAAGTGCACGCACAGACATGCACAAACAGTAAAAAAATTGGATTATCAAGCAAGAGGATTATAAACGGTTGGCACAGACACTGTCATAGATGCCAACATTCGGAAAGCCGTCAGAAATTTCTTTTCTAGATACTCACAGTCAGCTGGGTGGTATTATTTCAAAGTTGAAGCGGTGGAACAGGCAAGAAAACTCAGTAAGGAAGTAAAAGCTGCTACAAAATATGCCAGAGTTGCAAAAGTTCTGAGGTGTGACAATCACAAAGCCATCAAGCGCTTTCTGTTGACTAATATCTGATATAGAGTATATATATATATATATATATTATAGAAAGAGTTATATATAGTATATATATATATTTCTTATTTCACACATATATATATATATATATATATGGTATATATATATGTAGAAATAGAAATATATATATATATATATATATGTATATATATATATATATATATACATATATAAGGTTGTAGAAATAGAAATATATATATATATATATATATACATATATATATACATATACATATATATATATGTAGAAATATATATATATATATATATATATATATATATACATATATATATATACATATATATATATATATATTAGATGCAAGGAATAAGGATATTGGGTTGTTTTTCAGGGGTTGGGCGAGGCCCATTTGTTCCAGTAAATGGAAATTAAAATGCTTCTGAATACAATGCTTCCAACTTTGTGAAAACAGTTTGGGAAAGACCCTTTTCTCTTCCAACATGATTTTGATCTAGTGCACAAAACAAAATCCATAAAGCATTTGAAAGAACTCCACTGATCCACACTTGACTGACCTCAGCATTATTGAAAACCTTTGGTATGAACTGAAAAGAAGATTGCAAACCAGGCCTTCTTATCCAACATCAGTGCCTGACCTCATAAAATACCCTTCAAGATTAATGGTTAAAAAAAAGTCCCCCACACTACAAGGACTTCTGGAAAGCCTTCCCACAAAAGTGGAAGTTATTATGTCTGCAAAGAAGGGAACATCTCAAAATAGATGCCTATGGATTTAGAATACAATGTCATAAACAGTTGCTATGGCTAGACGTCCCAAAACTTTCGTCTATATAGTGTGCATCGATTCCACAAGAATACACACTTTAGGCACAATTATACACCTTTATTGTGCAAGCAACCAATCCAGCCAAGGTCCCAAGCCTGGGAAAAGGACCCAGAACTTCCTTCTGTGAGACAACAACCCGAACCACTGCACAAGCGTTCCAAAATAAGTAAACTTAAATGCAAAATTGTGTTAGTATATTGATTTATTTTTGATATGGCATCATTTATGTGGAAACATAGACAGATTTGAAAGTAGTCAGTTAAAATAAATGTGCATTTTTACTGTCCCTGCATCTGTAAAGCAAACTGATTATGATGAAAAATGATCCACATTTGTACTCTTGGGTTCCTTTATGAATACAAATCCTGCTTAAATATTTGAACTTGGCTCTGAAGAGTCTGTGCTAAGTACAGAAGTTATTGATACAGTCATCTGGATGCTAACTCAAACAGACCTATAAATTATCATCCCTGCTTGCCTGTCAGCCGGTGCCGATTAATCCTGGTTAAAGCTTGACGCTCAAGTCAAATTAAAAGCTCGTAGCTTGCCTTTAAACAGAAGGCAGGTCTAAATGGGTCTCCTTATGAGTGTGGTTAAATGGACTGTACTGGTGAGGCAGGCAGTGTGTGCATGTGGTGGGGGGTGTGCTGAGAGAACAATGCCTCGCAGACAGCTGCATATGTGTTGTTTAGATTTATGCAGCGATGCAGAAACTTGGCTGGCTGCCTCTGGCTTGTCAGCTCCTTGCTAGTGGCCGATGATATAGCATTCCGGGGGTTTGTGGAGCCATTCGGAGAGAATGGAGCAATTTGCATGGAAGGCTGATGCACTGCGGATTCCAAACCGAGTAACACAACACCCCCCTTCCATTAAATGTACGCCTGTAATTCAACTGAATCTAATGGAGCGAAAGGGATTTGAGAACAGTGTTCTAGTTTTGAGGTGCGCTCTCTGTAGGATACCATGCCGAGATTGGTTAAAACAGATTAGAACAGAAGATATCAGGGCAGGATGTGTGGCTGCATGCAATGTCTTTGAAAATGCATAAAAATGCAGACATAGCTGAGACCTCACGGGTGCGTTTCATTATGTTACCTTCTAAGATTTCTAAGCTTTCTGAATGTGCTAGAAACTGTAGCATCACAGCATCTGAAGACTCAAGGTTCTCGCTTTCATGTGACAATGTCATAAAACTGAATGCAGAGAGGTTGTCAACCGATGGAGGAAGATTCTCAAAGTTTTCTCTTTGTGGAGGGGTGGCAGTGGGGGTGTGGGGTTTTGTACCAGTTTCTTTGGCGTCTGACTCACTCAGTTTGCAGTAAAGTGAAGGGCATGTCCTTTAACACTTGCCATTTGTGTGCTCAAGTCTGTCATATGACGGGGAATCTACACAGAAAGCAAAGGATTCTAATTAGATTTGAGCACTGTGTGAAAACACCCGCTCGTCCTTTTGCAGCATATCGACATTGACAGCTGCCAATACAATATCCAACGTCTACATCATCTCAGAAATGGGAATATACAGCTCTGTCAGCTTTCGCAGTGGGGTGAATATCTCAAGGCCAGAGGGAAAGAAAGAAAGGGGGGGGGCATGTAGAGCACAAAGTCATAGAAATTCTGCCAGCGCATAATATTCATGAGATCACCCGCATCATCCTCTGCTACAACCACCAAACGAAATAAACATGCAGACGGCATCCTTCCTGAAGATAATGCCATTTTATCGACTCGGCCATATCACCCACGTAGCAGAGCAAAAAAAGCTTGACCCCTACAGTTTAACCCCAAGGCCACCTGGACCAAGAAACTAGTGTAACATCTCCCAATCTGTCCATCTGATTGACCCCTGGAGCTCTCTGGAGGAAAAGAGGAGCTTAACCAAATATCCCTCTCCTGGCAGCCGCGCCAGCTTTTTTTTTTCACAGGTAATGTGGCCACGTTTGATCTCCCAGCTGAATAGCCTGGCTTAAACTGCCGGTTAAAATTCAGCAGGGCACCTAGCAGAGGACAATCACCGCTGCTAGCTGGCACTGGCTGATGTTTCGAACGCGACAAGCATTCGCATTCCTTTATGCGTCGCAGCATGAGGCTCTCATCTGCCGTCTCACGATTTTACTTTCATGGAAATATGACAAGGGCCAAATTAGGACTGATTTAGGCTACACCTTGGCAAACATGCATGGGCGGCCATAGTACAGGGGGTTTTAAGTAATTGAGATGACAGACACAACAGTCATCCATACACATACATTTGAAATTCAAACTTCAATTCAGATATACCACCAACATCTGAACTTCCCAATAAATAGACATATACAAAGTTTCAACACCAGATAGTCCTACAAAATCCCAACTACACACCAAATGCATTTAGAAAATCCCAGCTACACCAAATCCAACTACAAAACTACACACCGAAAATCCATCACGCATTTAATTTTTGCCGTTTTGGGCTTGATCCCAATGCTGCCATTCATATTTCCTTAATAAACCAATAAGCATTTGCTTGAGCACTACAGATTCACTCGCAGAGGCTGTTCCAAAAAAGCATCTATTCCTTTTCCAAGTCAGGTCTTGTTTGCTGTCAAAAACGTGGAGACCTTTGGTGCAGAACACTGGGCTTAAAGCCTTACATTTGGGACTTAGTATCTTTTTCTCTTCGATGTTGGTCAGACAGCTGTAAACAAATGCATCAGTTCCAAATGGTCCCAGTCTGATTCATGAAGATATCTGGGGTAAAAGACAGTTACATCAGTTAACATCAATGCAGGCTTTGGGGAAAACCACCCTAAGTGACACATAGTTCATTTTTTCTGACAAAGCAGTGATACTTTTCATAGCAGATATTTATTACATCTTATTGTCAGAAACTGGACATCTTTTGTCATGGTCACATGCACATGTGAATCACAAATGTCTTTGTTGTGTTCCTCTGTGAGGCTCTGTGAGCTACAAGAACCCATAAACCCCTAGTCTGCATCTCTATGCAAATGCATTGACGTGCATCTTCACAGAAGTATAAATTAGCATCGAAACGACGGGTGCCACTTTGCACCTGCCCTGCACAGCAGCTTCAAACGTAGGCTGCAGGAATGGCATTAACCTACGTAAACATTCACGCTCAAGCTATTAAGAGGAAAACCAAACAGTGGTTTGATAACAAAGTGGGATTAATACGCAAAGCTGAGCACAAATGCACATAGACTAGAAAGCGCATGAATTATCTTAAGTCGCTCAGATGCAATGGGTCAATAACTGCCGATTATTCGGCAAACTGGCCACCACTCCAAGACCACACATGCAGTGGAAAAGAAGAATTAACAGCCCAGCCTCTCTCAGTCTGAGAGAGAAACTGGGCCATGCGTTAAGAGAAAGCAATATAATCTCTCCTGTAGAGGTCAGATGTTAATGAAATTCCCCAGTTTGGTTAAATACTCATTTATGTAATATACTGCAGCCCACACCTCCGCCCATAAATCATAGTGATTTAATAAAGGTAAGAATAATGATGAGACATCCGCCTAGGGCATTTACTCACACAGCTCATCATAGTTTAATAGTTAGAGTGTAAAACAGGAAAATGCCAGCCCTCGTTTGAATGGAAATGCATCAGAGATAATTAGGCTAAGCAATGTGGCCATGCTCCATCAGCAGACTTCCAGCCCCTCCAACAGCTTATTATTTTCCTCTCGTCTCTTTCGGAGTCTCTTTCACTTGTCTCACTTGAGGTGTTCAGGTGACATCTGAGGGTGTCTAACAAACCACAAGCTCAAACATTATCAGCCTGATGTTTGCACAAAAACTGAATTTTGAAAATGTCCAGCATTTAAAGCCATCAGTATTAGTTACTTCTATCTTTAAAAGCTGAAAATGAACACAAAACACTACATGCTCCTGCATGCTGTACAAGGAATTACGAATGTGTGGAGCTTGTTGAAGGGGCAATGGAATATGGATTCCACACATTTTTACAATTTCTGCATGACGATATAGTGAAAGAATGATGAGGTGTGACGAGGATGGACAGTATTAGAAAGGAGTATGTTAGAGGGACAGCTCAGGTTAGATGTTTTGGACACAAAGTTAGAGAAGCAAGATTGCGTAGGTTTGGACACGTCCAGAGGAGAGACTGGGATTATATTGGAAGGAGGATGTTGAAGATGGAGCTGCCAGGAAAGAGAAGAAGAGGAAGACCGAAGTGGAGGTTTATGGACGTAGTGAGAGAGGACATGCAGGTGGTCGATTTGAAGGAGGAAGGTGCAGAGGACCAGAAGAAACAGAGACGGTTGATCCGCTGTGGTGACTCCTAAACGGGAACAGCTGAAAGAAAAATGAAAACATATAGTGATAGAATAAGAGTGATCTGATGTGAAACTGAACATCTTTAAACTCAGATTTGGAAAACTACAATGTCTAGAACACAAATTTAGCCAATTTATTTACCAAAATTAATTGACTTCTTTAGAATTGAATAATACGTCTTAAAAGCAATTATTTAATGGGGATATTCATTTTAAGTGCGGTGAAAGTGACCGCGTGTCATTGAGAAACACAGCACAACTCACAGTGAAGCACAACAAAAAGCAACTTACTGGTCTGAGATTTGAACCCACGACCTTCCATTCCTAGGGCCTCGTCCTAAACCACTATGCTGCCCCAAAAATCATGCAAAATATCTACAAGTGGTTAAGGCTTGTAAACTATTGTTTATGTTTCTTTCAGTATCTGGTGATCACTGATTAGTCCAGGAATTCTAGCCCTGTCCTCTATAACATGGCCATTTCAAAACAATAACTAAAAACAAATCTTTGTTAGAGGAATCTGTGGGCTTATTGTTCCTCACTTTATCTGGAGATTCATGGACAGATGTCCTGAATATGCAGCAAATCATCCAATCCATGATACTACCACCACCATGTTTCACAGATGATTCACAGAAGATTTTAATGCAGTGTTTTCCTTTTCTTTAGCATCAAATAGATCCACTTAAGTTTCTTCATAAGAACTGTTTTAGTCATTTCTTGGCTCGTCCTTATTTTCTTTAGCAACAGTTTGGTGGGAAGCAAATGTTCTTTTTGGAGAGCAGTGTCTTTCTAATTGCAATCTAGCCAAGCCATAATGTTCAGTTATGGTGGATTCTTTAACATTAACATTAGCATTATCGATGTGAGAGATGCTTTTGGATGGTTTGAGGACACCCTGGGGTCCTTTGTGATCTCACTGACTATTACATGCCTCGGTCTTGGAGTGATTGGTGGTTGACCACTTTTAGGCAGGGTTAACAGTGGTCATGTATGGTTATGTAACCTCTTATGACAACTATAGTTTTGTAATCTTATCCAGCCTAATGAGCATCAGCAGTTCTTTTCGTGAGGTCTTCAAGAATTCTACGGTGCGCCATGATACCCCTCCAACAAGCATGTATTGTGAAGAACAAGCTTTGTCCTGATTGTAATTCCTGTGATTGAAAACATCTGAATCTAATTCCACTTTCTATTTTATTGCTTCTCCTGGAGGTTCTCATTTTTTTGCCACTCACCAAATCATTTTCTGAATAAATACATGGCCACGTATTATCTTCTTGTTTCATTTGTTATGCAGAAAAAAATCGAAAAAAAGTGGTTTACACATTTCCAAGCACCTTTTTAACTCTTCATATTATTAAAAAAACACTCACTGCTTTAACTCTGAGGGAGAATTTAGAGGCATTAAAATTTACTACCATTATGAACGATTCTATTCATTACTAGAACAGTGCATTTCACATCAAACCACCCTGAAAGACTTAAGTCTTAACTACTCACTGGATTATGCAAAAAATCTTAAAAAAAAAACAGTAGAATTTTAATAGCCTAGAATTTTTTATAGAAACCAAATATATCACATACAGAACACATTCATCATGCATGCTTCACTTTACTTTCAAGGACACCAGGTTGCAAAAAGACATTTCAGATTCAACGTCATGCACTTTTTGCTTTTCTTCTTATACAGCAAATAACTTAGAATTTGATCATTATTGCCATCATTATTGTTTAGCTTTAATGACAAAAAGCACATGTAGAGTTTACATTTATCATTTTAAGGAGTTCACAGCCTAGAGTAGATTTATCCATAGACAGCTGATATGATCATCTCGCTCTTCACCCAGAGGCAGTTACTCAACAGGACAGACCTCCATGGTGCTCGGGAGGCATTCAAAAAGCCTGAAATTGCCTGCCTCATACTGCCCTCAATGGGCTGAGAAAGAACACTACAAACTAAAGCAGCTCAGTGTGAGCTTTCACTGTCTGTGAGGTCAGTCTATTATTCAGTTAATGCATCTGTCTGTCAAATTTGTGGCCAAAACAGAGGGATTTCATTCTGTTTGGCTTCTGAGTTCATGACCCACCTTTAACAACATGACAAATGTATCAAGCTAGAACACCAAGCACTGAATCAAGACATCACGCCAACTCAACAAGACACTGCACCCACTGAACCAAATCAGACTTCAGCTGCAAATGCCACGGCAGCAGTTGCCACGACCCACCATAATGTTTAATTCTTCGTGACATTTTCCAGCTATTCACTGCAATTCACTTAGATATGCAAATTCAAGCCTGGTAATCTGATTTCCATAAATGTCATTTAAGATTTGAATGGGGAGAGAAAAGACGTCTTGTGTCCTTTCCATTATACGAAAAGGAATACCCTCAACAAGAAAAGAGAAGAAATCTGTATTGCTCAGATAAGAGAGGAAAGTGGGGACATCGCTGGCTTATCAAATGCAAAACTGAAATGCTGCTCTGCTATAACACTGACATGCTTTTTCTGCCGTAACTTTTGTTTGTTTGTTTGATTTTCTTCCACTCGCTCGAGTGGTGACTGTCATACACTCGTCCTTTATTTTCTTAATCCTGGTCAGCACATAATGTCTTATAGTGGTTAGATCTTAATTAAATTCCTTATCAGCACTTTTTTTAACCAACCAGGTAATGAAGGACTGATTATTATCAGTATATTATTATTTTTAATGACCCAATAATGACCTACCTATCCCGAGTAAATAAGCTCTCGCTATAATTACGCTCAACTGAATTAAAATGCAGCCACTTAATTTGACTTGACTTTAATTTGATTTGATGAAGTTCTTCTGAAACACTGATGAGAACCTGACCTCGTCGGTATCGGTGGTGTATATGCGTTTGTGATAATAAAAGCGGTGATGGTTGAAATGTATTTTAAAGATATTTTAAAGAAACGCAGTCCAAGTGAATCATTGCTATCATTTTAAACATGTCTATGTTTAAAAGAGCAAAGCGTCTGACTTAAGACATAAAGCAGTGAAGAAACAAGTGCAAATGATTCCAGATGATCAGGTTTACTGCTAAAGCTGACACTGAGTGGTTGGAACATTTTATCTTTAAGCACTTTGCAGGCTGACACAGCAAACCATTTGCATCCATTTTTTAAATTTATTTTTTATTTAATCAACACAATTTCCCAAAGTTACCTGCCTTTTGTGCTGTGAGAGCCAGGATAGGCTCCAGCACCCCTGAAGACCCTAATTAGATCAAATATAAGACTTAAAAGTCTTCTGAAGCCATGTAATACAATTTTAACCCAACCAGGTGATTCCCTAGCAACATATAAAGAAGTTAAGCTTGGATCCAGACACGGAAATGTATAACTAATATTATTGCTTCCGTTGTGCTTAGATTGGAGGAAACATCTGGGTGATTGGTTGTGGAACCACTCCGCTTGACTAGCAACCAGAATTGGTGGGAGGAGTGCATCACAGGAGTGTTTCCCATGGTTGTATGATGTATTTGTATAAAACATACTGTACATTTAAGAACTGAGGGAGATATTACCCATAAAATAGTGAACAGCATGAAAAATAGCCTGTCATCATAGCTAGGACTGTCACGGGGCGGTATTAAGGACTGGACGCCAACGCAGAGCCGAGAGCTTCGTACTGGACTTTAATGATGGATAAAGTGCACAGAACTCAAACTAAACATAACAAACATAACAAATGTAAAACAAAACCCGAGTAAATTCACAGTAAATTCACAGTAAATTCACACAGGATGACCAGCGCCCTGCTCTGGTTCACTGGGGCTTATAACCCCAGCCCCAATGAGACACACCTGGCACCCAAGCCCAGGTGCGCATAATCAGAGCAGGGCGCCCTCTACTGGCACAGGACCGTTACAAGGACCTTGTATCTCAAAAGGATTACATTTACATTTACATTTACGGCATTTAGCAGACGCTCTTATCCAGAGCGACTTACAACAGTGCTTTATTTCCACAATCGATCATCATCTTGGTAACCAGCACAGATCAGAACAGTTGATTAGCTAGTACCACCTAAGTAACAGACTAAGAGCTCTTAAAACAAGTATACATCATTTTTTTTTTTTTTTTTGTTGAGAGGAGGAGCAGGGGTGGGAAAGTAGGAAAGAGTAGAGGATTCATTTTATAGGGGAAAAAAATTTGGTTTCAAAATCATTCTGGACATTTTCTGTTTCTTTTCATTATCCAAACAGGTAAAACAGCAATTGGAAATACAATGTGTCAATCTTTAAATCAAGTTTTAATTTACAATCCTTATTAATATAACCCTGAATAATGGGTGAAAAGTAACACATATATAGTCATAAAAAGCAGAATTAATTTGTTAAGGAACCCATGAAGTCATTGATTTACCTTCACTGGGAGGAGGCACTACCATTTAGATTGGTCCTAAACTTGGTCCTAAACATGCCATTGAACTCAGACTGGAAAACAAAAACACAAAGACGTAATAAGAACAAAGCCGATCCTGGTCCTGGTACATGTTAGTGTTTTTCTCCCCTATTTCTCCCCAAAATGTCTGATTCTATGCCGAAACAGGCATGGTGTGTATGGGTTAAATGCAGAGAAAGCACATATGCTTCAATGCGTGCTGTGCTTTGTGTTCACAATGATAGTCACATTCCCGTTTTAATCCACCTATTTTCTTGTACGACTCCATTTACACAATACCACCAACACAGTGAGGGTAAAGGGTGGCACGTGCACCCATACCTCTTCAAACTGTTACTAAAGCAAAGACAATATATAGTTCAACACACATACAGGAGAATGTTTTATATCATCTAATAGGTGCTAAAAACCTCACACAAACCAAAAGACAGCTTACCAAAGCTCATGAAGATGAAACGCTGAGGGGAACCCTAGTCTCAAAAGAGAACCGATCAAGGGCTCTTGCATCAACTAGGAAAAATCTGAAGGATGAGATGTCAGAAACCATTTATTTCTGCTGAAAAATCCTTTATATAATAAAATCTTCCAGTATAATAAAAAATAAATAGGTGGATGAGCAGTTGTTTGATTCAGGTTGTTAGTTATAAGAGCACAGCTAGTAAAAAGCTCAGTAGGGGAGCAAAGCATAGCTTAAGCTTCTAGCAAACTCTGAAACCTGTGTATCTACACGGTTCTGTGAATATCTGCCTAAATAACAAAACTGCTAAAATCTTTCACTGATATTATGCTAACAGATCCGACCCTCTTCTGCACCTTCCACAGCTCCATTGCAAAGTAGTAACATTTTCCCTTGAAAATGAAGCACTGGTAAGTGTCCAGTGGGCCGTTGCATATTGAAATCCTTGGAGAAGCACCAGATAGCCAAGAACAATTAACTTTATGTCGCCAATAACATTTTATGTTGTTGCTGTTAAAGCTTCCGGGCCCAATGAGGTGGAATAACTAGCAGTGAGAATGATTCGGAACTGGCTCTGATACAAATGCCACTTTTTTGCCACCAGAGCAGTGCAGTGCTTCTCTTCCACCACTAGAGTACAGTCTTATGTTGGAAAAAAAAAAGGATTACAGACGCGGTCACAGTGATGGGATCACCTCTTGATGCATAATCTAAACTAAAAGCTCAAGCTTTGTTTACATGGAGAAATCTCTAATCTCAGATGATCTGCGATTATGTAATGTAGGCTGACTCTTCACTGACTGGATAGGTTTTCAATTCCAGATTAACTGGTGGGGTAAAGCCAGCTGTCAATCATTTGTGACCATTTTAATCACTTGTTGAGGAAGCATGATACGTTATTTCGGACGAAAGAGGGATGACTATACCCAGACAATGTCAGTGGGTGATTCATCGTGGGATTGAAGCACCTTTTTCAGCATTTTCAAACCTTCATCCAGCCAAAACTGGGGTTAGAATATTCTCTTCCAACCATGAGACAGCTGAAGGCAGGCCACAACACCTCAGATGTATCTGAAAACTGCTGCAACCCATATTGCATTCAACCCACACTGAAGCACGGGAGAGTCTCAGAGCAACTGCAGGTGTAATAATGCCACATTATGATGTAGATTCCCATTTGGTGAGCGGTGCAGATAGGCCTACAGCCAAGCATGTCATAAGGGACCCCAGTAATGGAGCAGCGGTGGCTTACATTATGACCACCAGCTGTAGAGAACAGAATTAATGCTCTGAGTCAAATGAACAAATGCATGGTTAATGTGGTTCCACTTTCCAATAGGAAACCCTATAAAGGGTTTAATAATTCATTTATTAATATATAATAACATCTTAAAATAATTAATGAGCAGTTACCTGTCAAACAGAGAGTCCCTCTTTTTTCAGCTGTTCCCGTTTAGGGGTCGCCACAGCGGATCACCCGTTTCCACCTGTCAAACAGAGAGTATATACTCTAAATGCTCGGATCTCCATGGATTTCGGGATGTCTTCTCCATCCATCAACATTATACCTGCCGGATGATCACAGGTTCATCAGACTTAACAGCAGACTTATGGGCACTTTCTGGATATTACATTTATATTACATTATCAACACTTCTGGGTTTACAAGGGCTTGACGCGTATACATTGTTAAAGTTTCCCTCGTCCATTCATTCAATTCATATGCGGAAACCAGGTTGCTCGTTTTTAAATCAGCTTTTGTGATGTCACAAAACCAAAACATTTATTTGCATCTCCTTATAAGGCCTGTCTTACTTTTAAAGGCCCCGCCCTTTCACAATGAGGTTGCTAAGAAGTGTTTCCAGCCCATGCTTCTAAATGAGCTGCCTTACAAAGCATCCAATCAGAATAGAGATGCACATATTTGCACATATCAGTCTTACAGACACAGCTGTGACTGGTCACATTGTAATTGGTTAGACTCTCATTTGCATATTGCAAAGCATTATTGCTGAGACCAATATGGCAATAATGATTAACAGGTAGTATACTGTGCAGCCCTAATTTAAAGCATATAGAAAAATCAACATATATAAAGTGTGTATATAACTATATAACATTCAACCAGTTTAAGTACAAAAATAAACCGCTACCAGTTTACCTGCAGCTCAGATAAGAGATTAAAATCTGATTTACCTTGCCTTATGAATATTAGATTTATTTTTAGTTTGTGTAACCAGTAACAGTCCCTGAACGAGTGTGCCGTGCTTGCATGACTTTAGATATAGGGAGAGCAGAATGTATCTAGAACCCTGGGATGTCAGTATGTTGTAGCCTCTCTGTTCTTTCGGTGCTATCAGTTCTCTCACTCAGGGTGGCCAGGTAGTGTGATCTACAATTACAGTCACATTTTTTTGTCAACTGGTACTTTGCTTTTGCAAGAAAGTAAACACAATTTTATTGTTCTTAAACTGACTGTAATAAAAAATATGAACAATATGCATGCTGTCCTGTCCACATATGGAAACTAAGCATCTCATTTGGATGAATTGGTTTTGAGATGTGATGGAAATTAGCAGTATGACCTATTCAACCATTCAGACTTCAGCAGATCAGCCTTAAAACATTCGGCAGTTTAGGAAAACAATTTCAACCCTACAGGTAGTTAATTTAACCCTACAGAGGAAAGTGAAAGTGACTACTGGACATTGTGAGCACAGTGAACCACAATGAAATGCATCCTCTGCATTTAACCCGCACACAATGTGCAGCAGTGGGTGGCCATATTCAGTGGCCGGGGAGCAGTAATGGGGATGGTACCTTGCTGAAGGCTACCTCAAAGCAATCCTCCGGTCAGGACTTACTGAAAGTGATCATTCTTGTCATTGTGCGCCCACAGCACAGCACACTGTGAACCACAACTAAATTACACCTCTGCATTTAACCCACACATGTGCAGCAGGGGGCAGCTATTGAAAGTGCCCAGGGAGCAGTGATGGGGATGGTACCTTGCTCAAGGGTAGCTCAGGGCAACCTATGGCTAAGGGACTCGAAAACCCACAACCTTATAATGCTGGGGCCTGATCCCTAAACACTAGGCCGCCACTGTCCCTGAAACCCAGTTCAGCGAAGCCCCTCTCAACCATACAACCTACAGCAGTTTAGCCCTGCCCATTTCCATTTGGCCCCGCCCATTCCAAATGACATGCGGTAAAGCCCCACCCTTTCAGCCTTAAAAACTTTAGTAATTTAGCCCCTCCCATTCAAGCTACAGCAATTTAGCCCCACCCATTTACAATTTAGCCCCACCCATTTAATGGTACGATTCACCTGATCGTTTTTATATATTCAAAGAAGCCATTCAGAACAGGACATAATTACACATATAACATACATTACAACATATACATTACAACATATAACATACATTACAACGAAAATGTCAAAATTGGACTAAGGAGGGAAAACATTTTAAAAAATGCACAATGTGGGCTCAATAAAAAGCTAAAAAAAAAAAAAAGATTCAACCAAATATTGTACTGTTTATGACTGTACTGTTTAAAACTTAGGTTTTAGGCTGTTTTTTTCTGGAAACATCCTGGAGAAGAGAAAGTCGGTCACAAAATACACAGAAATTCAACAAAACATAACAACCAAAACCAATCAAAAGTTAACCTGCATCTTATAATCTCACTCTTTTTAGTGCTGCTGAAATTCATTTACATTAACACAAAAATCTCACTAACCAAAAAGGAGGTCATTTATTAATAATAAACGAACAAAACGGAAACAAAACAAACCACAAAACTGAGAAATCTGAAATCTGTGTCCCTCTAATTTGTTCCCTCCCCTCGCGGCGGAACCTTTCTTCGCGCCGCCGCTGGTGTCGCACTGATAAAGGCTCGGCTGTGTGACAGCTGCGGCGGCCGGAGCGGAGCGATGTCGCGGGAAAGATCCGGAGATTTTTAACATTTTCACGCTTTAAAATGCTCTTTTAAACTTCCTTCTTGGCGGGCGCACCTTTTCTTGCGGTTCATGAGGAGCCCGGCTGCTGTACGGCGTGTTTTGGGTGTATGTTTAGGGCGGCGGGCGGGATTGTTTTCTCCTCCTTTTATTTGTTGTGGTTTTTAAACATGGCTCTCCGGGGAAACAGGAGCGGCTAGAGTCCGTCCGTCCCTCCGTCCCTCCGTCCCCCGCTGGTAGTGCCCCAACCGAGGAAGAGAGAGGGGGGTTTGTACTGCTGGCCTACACACATTCACCCACACCCTCTCACACACACTCACCATGGGGAACACGACCTCCTGCTGCGTGTCCTCCAGCCCCAAGCTCCGGAGAAACGCCCACTCGAGGCTGGAGCCCTACCGCCCGGAGCCCGAGCTCAGCCGGGAGGACACGGGCTGCAACCTGCAGCACATCAGCGACCGGGAGAACATCGACGGTAAGACGGGGCAAACCTAAACTTACAGTGACCCCTACTGCCAAGACCACCACCTCCAGCCCAGAGGGCCTAGAGGACCCATCAGATGAACCTGCCAGGTGGCGTAGAGCAGCCTAGAGGGCAGCCACGAGGATGCTCTAGGGTAGTTTATATAGGAGGGGGAGGGGGAGGGTGATTAACCTGATAGGTGGCCTAGGGTAGCCTAGTTGGCACACTGAGATGGATAAACCTGATGATCGGTGGTCTAGGATATCTTGGATAGGAGGGAGTGGTTGATGAACCTGATAGGTGGCCTAGCCTCGATGGGAAAGGGACTATTTTTGTCACTGAAACACGGCACACAGCTCGACACAGCGACAAAAAAGGCAATCTCAGGGAGCAGTGATTGGGACGATACCTTGCTCAAGGATACCTCAGGACAACCTTCTGGTCTGGGATTCAAACCCATGACCTTCTGATCCTGGGACCTAGTCTCTTACCACTAAGCCACCACTGCCCTGTAGACCGCCTATTAGCCTAGATGGCAAATGAGGGATGGATAAACCTGGAAGATGCTCTTGGGTTGCCTTGGTGGCATGTCAGAGGTTTGTTAACCTGATAGGTGGTCTGGGGAAGCCTAGATGGGAGGAGGAGATTGAAATACTTGGTAGATGGTAGCCTAGATGGCATGTTCTAGATAGATAAATAAACCCGACAGGTGCTGAAGCATAGCCTAGGATGCACGTTGGATTGATCAACCTGATGGATGGTTTGGGACAGGGGACACTTTGCATATCCAGAGCTTTGGTGACCCAAGTTTAGCAGGCACATTGAGAGACAAGGAGAATGTTCTGCCTCTCTCCCATATTGACCTCAGTCATCCAAGCCCTGGTCAGGCTCCTATTGGCTCGTCTGGGCTGCATCCAGAAGAGTCCATGTGGTCACAGCACCACGTTGCTGAAGAGCAGGTTACTAGCACCCCAGACAACCAGCATCTGTCATTAATGTATCTATCAATAATGTTCTGTCTAGACTTGTTGAGGTGTGGTCAAGGTTGGGGCACTAAATACACTGGATATCCTCCACATATTAGGCCACTTTTGGAATCTTCTTTCTTTATATTTTATTTGTGTCTTTTGCACCGTGCAGTTCTGTCCATGCTGATAGTTTTATGATGACTTTTGTTGCACCGTGGTCCTGGATGACCAGAATTTCCATTCCCTGTACTGTTTACATGCTTGAAATGACAAAACAAAACATTTATTTGTTATATTGCCATATTGGGGTTGGGTGCTGGGAATGGAAACGGATGATCCGCTGTGGCGGCCCCTAAACGGGAGCAACCAAAGGACGTGTTTGGTGGTAGATGTGGTAGAAAACATCATTACAATGTAGTTTTGCACTATTTTTCCACGTTACAGTAATGTCATGTCTTTTAAAATGAATTTCATTTTACCAAGATGGCACAAGACCTTGTCGTCTTTTGCATGAAAGCGGAAATCGGAAAGGAAGTCCAAGTCCTGACCTCAGTAGCTGATTTAGGGAAGATATTAATGAACCCACACCATGACCTCCGTAGCCTTGATAGCACATCGGTTATGTGGTGCCAAGGCCTTAAGAAAACAGCAAAAAAGAAGCCTCGACTGGACATTAGATACAGGAGGATTGTGATGGATGTTGTGTAGTGTGTGGCACAACCCCAGCCCAGGTATGATGCACCTCCTAGACTGGTACGTAGCAAAGAGGGCCATGGTCCAATCCCAGCTTGCTGTGTTGAATGCAGCCTAAACAGTCCCAACAGCACATAAGCAAAAGCAAGAATATATAAATATAAGTTGGATTATGGTGGCACGATCCCCTTCCAAGTACCCCAGAGGGCACATCAGTGGCAGTTATGTCTTCTGTAGTGCTGTGACTTCAGCCTAAGTAGCTTTCATAGCAAATCATTTGCAAGGATCTCATCAATGCAATTATGATCATTGCATTCAGAATCTCTAACCATGATTAGGTCTGTTCACCTTATAGGTCAGTTGCTCATCCGTCCGTATTGGTGAATCTGGTCAAATGTAATTAGGGTCACAGGTCTGGATCCCTGGTCTTTTGCGGCGGCACTTTGACTCACAGCCAGGATCGGATGCTGATGTTAGCTGACGTGACATACATGCATGTTTGCGACCTTTTTATGTATCACAGATATGCAGGCTCTTTTTTTTTTTTTTACGCCGCTTTGAGGATTTTTGGGTGGCGACTCTAATCTTTAGTGCAGACTTAATACGTTCAGCATGCCGGGCATCTGTTGGGAGTTTATGAGCAGCTCCGAGTTCACCCATGCCCTGCAGCCATGCCATGCAGTTTAACAACTAAAGGGGTTGTGTGAGAGCAGACAGGGATGAGCTGTGCTGATCCTAAATGCAGGAAGTTGAGCCCAGTTCATCTCACTTGTCCTCACTTACTATGGAACTGTACACTCACATCTGTATTGGGAAGCGAAGAGCAACGAATGGCAAAATATGTCATCGCAATAATTTGTAACAACAAAAAAAAAAAGAAGAAGAAATTGAAATGGTCCGCAGTGACAACAGAGTCACATTTGTGGAAATAACATTGGAAACTGATGTTCTTGATGGTCCCATTTTCATTTACGGCATTTAGCAGACGCTCGCATCCAGAGCGACTTCCAGTTCCTGATTACAGGGACAGTCCCCCTGGAGCAACTTGGGGTTGAGGGTTTTGCTCAGGAACCCAGTGGTGGTAGTGCCAGAGTTGGGATTTGAACCTGCGACCCTTATTGTCCATTGGCGAGCATCCTACCACTAGACCTTTTTCCCATTATTATAAGAGGCTTCAGCAGAAATGCAGAGAAGTTTCTGATACTGTCATCCGTCCGCAGTTTACACATTTTCTCACTAAGATCTTGATATTGCTGATCAATTGTTGCAAATCTGATTTATGATCCATGTAGCCGTTCTAGTTGTAGTGACCATATTCAGCAAAGCTTCGTCGACTAATTATACTGTCAATTTTTGCCCCCTCGGAAGCTTTAAGTCATGCATAGTACATATAAACTTAGCCTTAAACCTTAATGTTTTAATATTTCCTACCCAACAAGTCTTTCCTAAATACTTTGTGAAAGAGCCATAAACATCATTAATGCTCATCTTTTCTTATGGACCTTTAAAGATTGGATTATGCTGGTCATGTGATTTTACAATATACTCTGGTGCATTATCATTTCAAATCTTTTTTAGTGCATATCAGGCTTGGATAAAGAACGTGTGACTCGCAAGACAGTGTGTTACATCCCTTCATGTTGTTCCTGTATCTACAAATGATCATTTTTTTAGGCAAGGCAGAAAAGCCTTTGAATTTGGCAGTTTTGTCTTAATCAGCTTGAGAAAAGGTGCTTAAAGTTTATATTTAGCTCATGCAGGAAAATGCAGAAAGACCCAGAAGGGCCTTGAATGTAGGGCAGTGTAATAGTTTTTCAGGCTGAACTTTAATCACATTTCACTTCTATCAGTATTTTGACACTCTGCCTAGTTTCACATCATGATAACGCTATTAAATTTCCTTGCAGTCAGCCTGTCTGTTCAGATCATTAGTACCATCAGCGTGAATGTCTTCAGTTTTTCCCATACTGGCTGATACTGTAAGATTACAGATCCACTACCAATTAAAGTGTGCTGAACCTGAGCAGGGTTCCCTTTTCACCCGGGCACCATGCGTGGCTCGGGTGTGGATGGAACTAGAAATGTTTTGGTCAAATGTAGTTGTCACGGGATTCTTCACGCAAGTCAGACGGCGACTTCTAATAAACATTCGTGGCTATTTCTGGCTCCTCACAAACATTCACAGCTGAGCAGAAGCTCCGTGAGAAGCTTCTTCCTTGTTGATGCTGCCGTGTGTGTGTGCACTGCTAACGTTGGCATCATGTGAGACGCTCCGGCCACCATAACCTGAGGGCCTCGCCTACTTTCTTGGTTCTTCTAACTACAGAACCAAAAATTTCATGAATAACAGAACTTTATGGCAGAGCCGTCATTGGCAGTTGCAGCAAAGAATGCGCGTGAATGGCCGAGGTGAGATTTTTGCCAAATTACAAGCATTTGCAGCTGTATTTGCGTCCTTGTCCTTGTCTTGTAATGTCCCACTGTGCCGCCCGAAGCAGCCGTGTTCAGGCATTTCCATTTTTATCGTCAGCTGCTGTGAGAATTAACAGCGCTCTCATGTTGGCCTCGTCACTAAAGCCTCTTCAAATACATCTTACAACACCGTGCTCCAGCATCATAAACCAGTCCTGATGGTACTGCTGTAAGAACGTGTGTGTGTGTGTGTGTGTGTGTGTGTGTGTGTGTGTGTGTTTGGGGAAAGAACCATGTTTGGAACATGCCAGTTAATTTTTCAAGATTAAAACAGACAGAAGCTAAGTGGAATAAGAACTTGCATTAAAATCCATTCAAAGTTAAAGTTTTTTCCTTAGTTATGGTTTCAGAGATAAGAGGTTTGTCACCTTGATGTGAAAAACTTAAACGCTGGCTGTTATTTAGAGCAGGTTCATTCGTGTTTTGTTAGATTGTGTGATTGTGTTTAAGAGCTGGGCGTTGTGTCTATATTTGTTATTGTTGTGATCAATTGAGTCCCAGGACGTCCCAGAATGCTTGAGTGCATCGTAATCTGGTTTGTATCTAAACACCGACCACCTGGATGTCTCTTTTTAAACCGAGCTTACCTGTCAGTCCTGTTTCACTGGGTTTAATTCAACACAGTAAGAGTAATTAATTAAAAATGTAGCATATGTTCCCTCTCACTCACTCGTTTTAAGCCGCTCGTCCTAATTAGGGTCGGGGGGTTGCTAGGGCCTATCTCAATTCTCCCTGGGACACAGGGACAGGGACGCACCCTGGACAGTCAATCCATCGCACTACAGACCCATAGACAAGCACACACACAAACACACACACACACACACACACACCCCTAAGGGCAATGTAGCATCTCCAGTCCTCCTGACACGCATGACTTTGGCTGGTGGAAGGAAACTGGAGACACTGGGAGAACATGCAAACTCCACAGCAACAGGACCCACACTGCCCTGCCTGGGGTTCCAACCCAGGACCTTCTCGCTGTGAGGTGAAACCGCTGCCCGCTGTGGCACCGCTGGCAAATTTCTTGGTGCAGTTTTGTCACCCCAGCTTTAAATATTCAATCAAATGAAAGCATGTTTGGGGGCTAATTTGCATACGGCAGACTTTTGTCGGATTACTATTGTAATATTAATGTAGCGCAGATTAATAAATGATTAGCGACTCTTCTGTTCACACGATTGTTGATTTTATTAAAGGGCTTATTTGCATATTTTGCATATACATCCCCTTTGATGTCAGTATCACACAGAGAGATGTCGCGATAAGGATTATCAAGCAGTATATTGTGCAGATATGTGTGTGTGTGTGTGTGTGTGTGTGGGGGGTGAATGGCCAATAGATGTAGGCCAGTGCTAATTCCGTGCATGCTGCGTGTGTGTTTAGGGCCAGTCTGTACCAGGCTGCTGAGATGCAAGAAGCCCAGCGCTCTGAATCAGGCCTGATTAGCACCAGGCAGTGAGAGCCACCCTGCCAGCAGCTGTGGAAGGCCCACTTAGAGACCCCTCCGTCCTCCGAGAGATTCCTTAATGAAGGCTCTCTACTGCTTATTACCCTGAACCTTTTTCTCACCATTCGCTTTCCTTCTTGGGTTACAACATTTTTTTTTTTTTTTTTTTGCTTCTCCTTTTCACAGTATCTCAGCATCCAGTAGAAGAGCTGGATTCCATTAGCACAGACTGTCATCATCCAAATTAGAGAAGCTGCAAATAATTGGCCAGTACTAGATTTTTTTTTTTTTCTTTTCCCCTTAATTGAGTTGTTTCTTACAGAATACAGTACTGTGCAAAAGTCAACCCTCATTTCTTATTTTTTTTGAAGCATTGTTGAGGAACAGGTCTTCAGACCTCCTGAAAGACTGGTGAAGTTTCTGTTTCTCCCTTTCATTCTGGGCCTTGTTGGATCTCAAAAACAGAACGATATCCATTACATTACAGGGACAGCCCCCTGGAGACACTCAGGGTTAAGGGTCTTGCTCAGGGACCCAGTGGTGGTAGTGCCAGAGGTGGGATTCAAAACTGGGACCTCTTGAGCCATAGGTCCATAGGCAAGTACCCACCACCACCACCCCCACATGGCTGCCACCGCCACATTCCCCAAGACAAATTAAATTACAGGAAGGTTTGCCCAGGAGAGTTCTGGCTGTGCTGAAGAATAATGGAGGTCTTATTAAATCTCAATTATAAAGATAACTGCATTAACCCGTCACGTCTCCTTTTTCTGGGAAAAGGATCTCCAGGACTTTTGCACGGTATTGTGTATTTTTTATTTTTTTTAAAGTTACTTTAAAATACTATTATTTCAAATACTACTCCAGTGTTACCAGGCTCCTTTCTTTGTATCTGTATCGTACTGAAATATTGGTTTACTACAAATGAAAGTGCAGTGAAAGTGACTATTCTAGTCATTTTGAAACAGCACAGCACAAAGCGAGCCACATCGAAAAATTCCAACCTCTGCATTTCACCCACACACACACGTGCAGCAGGGGGCAGCTATTTAAAGCGCCCAGGGAACAGTGATGGGGACAGTACCCTGCTCAAGGTTGCACAGGGTACTGTGAACCCATGACGGCCAACTCCCTAACCGCTAGGCCACCGCTAATGACATGTTTGATGCCCATGCAGCTGCGATGAGTAGCTGCTAAGAGACGTGTTTGAGATATTAGTATGCAGTAAATCTCACACAAATGAGTAAATCCTGTTTAACCTCTTCATTTTCTACTTCTTTCACAAAGTGCGTCTGTTCAGCTAATGAAAGTAGAAGCAAAACCAGGCAAATTAGTTTACTTGACGTTTTCATTTTGACTGCATTGGCAGGGAAAGAATTGAGCTCAGCAGCAAACCTGGCAACCCGCTCTTTCTGCCGACTGTCGAGTAAAACATAGGAGGTTTGGTCAAATGAGTGAGGATGAGTAAAATAATATGCAAATGGGTGTCAGGAGCCAATCGGAAAGAGGCTGTGTTGTTATTCACCAGGGTTGTTTCTGTAATCATCCTGAAAAGTCTTTTGACAGCACATTTGACTCCGTTACACGAGGGGGTTACAACCTCCCCGGTAATTACATTTTGTCCGTCGGGATGAATTGAGTTGCTCTAGGAATATTTCTTCTTCGTCAAGCTGTTGGAAGAGGAACTAATGATACTAGCTTTTTTTTTTACCGGACACCATTTACCTCTTGTTTATCTTACCTTTATAACATTACAGAAATTATTTTATTATTATTTATTATTATTATTTTAAAGAAAATCTGAAGTTTAAATGGAGAGGGAAGACCAATTAGTTCCACAAAATCTGAATATAATGTTTATCAACGTTTCCCACAATGCACTGCACTAAATCCACTCATTCTGCTCTCTTGGTAAAGAAGCGGGCACCGGTTAGTGTTCTTTAATGACCGACAGCGTCGTGGTACGCTCAGTAAGGAATACCCTGATCTAATGGATGATGATGACATTAAAGATTGCAATTTTGCTCAGGTTTGATGTTGATGTTGCTGACATGTTTGCTTTGGGATGTGACAGGTTTTCAGTACTTTGCACTCCTGGACTAGAATGCATTACTGAGCTCACCGACGTTTGGAAGTGGAGAATAATCTGAGTGGAGATCCTGTTATTGTGCAAATGGGAACGTTATTAGGACGAGTAGAGCCCTGCTCTCACCACTCAGGGACTCTAATGGACTTGTGTGTGTGTGTGTGTGTGTGTGTGTGTGTGTTTAAGGGGAAATTATGCTTAACTGATAAAAAAAAAAAGAAAAACATGTGCAGACGTTTTCCATCGGGCAGAAATATGACTTTCCTGCACTTTCCCCCCACGTTCAACTGAGTAAACTCCAGCACCCTGGCTGTTCGTCACAGATGGATTCCAGTGTGACTGTGGCGTGACTCTGTGGTCTGTGTGTGTGTGTGTGTGTGTGTGTGTGTGTGTGCGCCTTAAGGCTGTGTATTGCTGTCTGATCTAAACGCATGACTAGTAGGAAGTCAGCCATGAGACTGCTGACCGGAGACTTTGCCTCCAACAGTTCATCGCTGAGTCGATGTTATCGCGCGATATTCGTGTCCCGCTTATCTGTGCCGATGAAAACTGCGGATAAATTACCGGTGATTAGTGACACGTGCCCAACAAATCAAGCACAGCAATGGAAGAGTAGTTATCTCAGAAAACATGGAAGTTCAGGTGAAAAGCATCCAGACTTAAGCATTGAAACCAAAATATATTTTCGGAGGGACGTCAGTAGAGCGAGTCGAGGTACCGATCCGGTATGGAAATCTGTTTCGTTGTCCACATATCGTTCTGGTGAAAGTTTTAACCATCCCCATTTATCTGGGCTTGGGGCCGGCACCAAGAAATACACTGGCTGGGTTAAAACGAGAAAAGAAAGAGAGAGAAACGAAAGAAAAATGTCAGTTATAATCTTTTGGATCTCTCTTGTTCTTGCTTTCTCTCTCTCGCTTTGTTTTTCTGTCTCTTTCTCTCGCTGTATGTCTTAAGCAAAGAAAGCAAGGAGAGAGAGAGAGAGAGAGAGAGATAAGCAGGGTTTCAGTTTCCACTTAAGTCTGTTATCATCATGTAGTGCCGGCAGTGCCAGCTCTAGGCCGAGACTAATTTTAGCCGAAGTGTATAGAAGGGTCTAGGAAAGGGTTTAACAGAAAGCAGCGTTCGGAGTCTTGAGGTGAACCTGCTGTGGAGTGTGTGTCACACAGTGCAGGAGTGTGAGCAGGGCTGGAGATTAAGGGTGTTGAGGGATTTTGCTGAAATGCAGATTCAGGCTCTTATTAGTTCCTTGTTGTGAGCGGGTGGCGAGCGCTGACCTCCGGTTTGTGTTTGAGCTGAGATGTATTTAAAAAGCAAATCTTTCCATTCGAAAAACACCGCCATCGCTCCGTTTCTCTAAGATGCAGCTTCTGAATGTTTGCCGTCGCGTTCTGAATCAAGGGTTTTTTTTCCTGGAACCGAAACGGGTACAGAACAGGTGAATGGCAGCGACAAATGAGTGGTTTGTGTTTTTATCAGCTGTTTACAGTATAAAGACCAGGGCACACTGACCTAAACGAATGTTTTTGCAACAATCATCGGAGACGTCAGCCTAAAGTTAGGCCTGTCATAATTTGATAATCATCTGAATTATTTAAGCTGCCTGTGATTATTTACGTCCACAAACGTGGTGGCTGTAAGATAAGCAGATACTAATAGGGGCAGCGAGGCCTAGTGGTTTGGGACTCGGCCCCAGGATCGGAAGGTCATGGATTCAAATCCCAGACCAGTAGGTTGCCCTTGAACAAGGTACCGTCCCCAACACTGCTCCCGGGGCGCTTTAAATAGCTGCCCCCTGCTGCACAGTGTGTGTGGGTAAAATGCAGAGGTTGAATTTCGTTGTGTCTCTGTGTGCCGTGTTTCATAGTCACTTTCACTTTTTCGAACCAAAAAAAAAAACCCCATTAATCTTTGTGAAACCCAACAGGAGCAAAAGACCACAAAAGCCAGGTCAAAGGTTGATGTGTGTGTGTGTGTGTGTGTGTGTGTGTGTGTGTGTGTGTACGTACTCCCACAACAGTGCCATAGAAGGCTGCTGACCAATGCAGCTGTATACAAAGCTCAGCAGGAAGCAGGTGTTGTAGAGAAACGCTCGTATTTGATGGAGCCGTAGAGCCTGTAATCATTTGTTCTTCTTGCAGGTTTTCTCGTGTCAGATTTCATGCTTTTATTGCTCTTTTGGATGCGTTGCAGCTGCTGACGGTGGGACTTTTTATTCCACCTCACATGGTTTTCGGTCCAGAGCCTTTATTACAATAACGTTCAAACTCTTCTATTCGGAACTGACCTTTAAAGCGGTTCTAATCTCATTTCACATCATTAACATCAGTGAAACAATGTACACATAAGCTTAATTATAAAATTAGCTGTATTTATATCCTTAAACACAAGGAGAAATGTTTGAACTAAGCTATGTGGGTGGATATATAATATATATATAATATTATTTATAAACGTTTTTGGCTTTAATGTCACATGCATTGAAACATTTGGTCTTTATTTGAGTCATTTTTGAGTTATTTAAGGCTTGTACTTTAAATTCATATCGATTTACAAAAAATTAAACTGCTGTTCTATCTTTGAGTCACTGAACACAAGCTAAGCTGTCATTCAGCACTGCAGACATTCGTCCATTTCTCATTTGAATATCCTTCAGTATCTGATTTGGATTCAGTCTTCCAGAGAAAGATGAAGGATTAGTGAAATTAAAGATGGAGTGTTGCTGTGACTGTATAATGTGTTTTTAGCTTTTCACCTTCTGTTAATCTTTTGTCTGTTACTTTTTTACTTCCTGCTCACTATAACTCACCCATTTAGATGTTTACATGATGATTCCCTCACCAGTAGGTTGCACTGAGGTACCCTTGAGAAAGATACCGTCCCCGTCACTGCTCCCCGGGCGCTTTCAATAGCTGCCCCCTGCTGCACGTGTGTGTATGGGTGAAACGTAGAGGTTGTGTTGTGCCGTGCTGCGTTTCACAATGATGAGGGTAGTCACTTTCACTTTCACATCTCTGCTTTGTTGGGTGATTGATGACAGACAGTCAGTTATCTTCCTCACAGGTGATTTCCTGATGTTTTTAAATTCTTTGAAAAGAATCTTGAAGATGCCGTGAAATTTTAAATCTTTTTTATTAGAATGCTCATTCTCACCTTCAGCTTGTCAGATCCCAACAGGACCTGGAGCAGTGACCTCCATGGTTTATTCCTCCTTCTGACACCCCAGTTTAATGAACAAGCCCTTGATGAAATGAACTGGACTGTTCTTCACAACTCCAGAACCGAGACTGAAGTGCTCGGGACCAAAGATTTAAACCCATCGGCCCTTTCGTTCTGCTTCTGTTCTATATTTATGATGCACCACTCTTTACTTTGCGCTTATTTTAGAAGCCTCATATTTCATATCTACACACACGTTTACACAGAGCCACCCAGAATCCTTTAAGTTGTCTGTGAGGGTCTGCAGACAGCCTGGGCTAAATGTAAGGATGTGACTGTCAACTAGGTTGATATCAATGTTGTTTCAAAGCTCTTCACACCTCTTGCTGCCTGTAAAAGCTCATTTCCAGGCTCATCCTTGAATTTTATGAATTGAAAATGTGTGTGTAATCAAACTTCTCTAAGGTTACACACGGCATGAAGCAATTTCAGATTCTTCTTTTAGTTCACATATCTTTCCTCCGAAGCTCACATGACTGATGCAGACTTTCAGTGTACTTAAATGTAGTTCCAAGCAAGTAGGAAGCACAGAGAATGAAATGTATTGCAATGAGAAAGCGAATGGTAGAAAGTGAATCTGAAGGCCGCGTTAACTCACTACCATCCACTTGCGTTCATTATTAACAGCGCGCATCCTTAAAAGAGGTCTAAAGATTAAAAAGTGAGAAGGAGTCAAAGGAACGCACCATTCATTTGCAGCAAACCTAAACTGGGACGGGAAGCGGGTCATGAAACCACAGGAGCGAACCCCAGGCTGGTGTTCTGGAAAAGGGTTTTTACACTGATCAGAGGTCAGGTTTTTTTTTTTTTTTGTGCCATTCTTTTAGATAGTTGAAGTGTGTCTGTGGGCAGGAGAAGCTGGAACCAGTGGAAAATAAACCAAACTGGACAAAACCAGAATCCTGAATAGATCTAGTCATGGAGTGCGAAGTCAGTCGTTGCACAGCAGTTTTGAAGGCCCTCAGTGTTTCAGTTCCCCCAATTTTTGCGCAACATAAATGGAGCATTTTTAGCATCGATGGGCCGAAACAGTAGATCAGTAGATCTGCATCTGCAGGAAGCTGAACGAATGAAGGAAGGGCATTGTTGGTAGCGCCTCACGAACTGCTTAGAACATTAATAGTGCAGTTATACTGCTGTGTATTAAGATTTACGCTGTCTCTCAACGCGCTGAAAGGCCCGTATCCTCACCTTTTTATTTCAGAAAGCCGAAAATATAAAAATCCATTCCTCCATCCGTGCAGTCGAAATATAGAAACTGCAGAAGCTGTCCTTTCAGGTCATACTTTTTTTTTTTTTAACATCTTTTTTTTACATTTACATCTCCTTATTTAGCCTATAGTAATTTAGCCCCATCCATTCATGCTGAAATGTGTCCTGACACTACTGTCAAACTTCCCCAAAGAGATTTAGAAGAGTTAAAGGAATGGCATTCCCCACATTCTTCACTGCTGTCCACCAACCATCAGTAGTAGACAGAGACCTTCTCTCCATACGTCTTCCAGCAGAAGACGGGCTGAATTTCACGAGCCGTGAAGTATCTTGCGTTGTCTTGTCGGAATTTCCGTCATTTGCCTCAGTTTCTCCTCCTTTCAGTGAACAGACCGGACAAACACATCAGCAACAGTTGAGAAAATTTGGTGTTTGATGTGAAAAGAAGGTACGACTGCTAGTGTGTTGGGGTGGGGGGGGTTGTTTACATATGGCTACTTACATATAGTAGTCACTGAGCACTGCTTTTTAAGAAAAATGATTAGCTTTTAATATAAATTAGTTTATTTTCCTCATTTTGGAAAAAAGTGTTTATTTAAAAATGATGCATTACATTAAAATAACCACAGTGATCCCTTTTTGTTTAGTTCTGTGTAACTAGGAAAGTGCAGGCCACAAAATATTTGAAGAAACCTTTTTCTGAGCGCATCGTCAGTCATTAAAGAACTAACCAGCTGCGCGTTTCATTCTGAAGAGAGCAGAATTAGGGCAGTGAAGTGTGTGAAATATTGATGAGAAACATCGTATTCACATTACCGTGGCACCACCGCTTCTTTCGATTTCAAACTTTCTTCACTGTTTTCCAGAGAATAATGAATATTGGACCCATTCTGTGCTTAATATTTCTTGAAGTATCAAGATATGTTTATTATAGTGAAGTGATCTCTTGTGAGCACAGCACACTGCATTTTACCCGTGCACCACTTGCAGCAAGGGGCAGCCATACCCGGGGAGCAGTGATGGGGATGGTACTTTGCTTTAGCGTACCTCAGGGCAACCTACTGGTCTGGGATTCGAATCCATGACCTTTCGGTCCTGGGTCCGAGTCCCTAAACACTAGACCACCGCTGCTCAACCCTAAATGTAACCCGGATTATTGGCTCTAATAGCTGAACAGGAAGTGCTGTAATACAGGCCTAATGACAGATTTCCACAAGAGTGGTTCTGTGTGTATGTAGTTAAAAAGGTTGCGGTACAGCACAGAGGCACTTCTGTATCTAATGCTGTCGACACTTTTTGAAAATGAAACCGGTTTTTGTGTGTTGGGAAGGTTCTCTCTCTGGACCCTTTAAGCACTTCTAGCCAGTGTGTTTTTGAAGTGCTTACCACTTGACACAGTGATCTATAATGCAATCAGGTCTTTGAACTCTAAAAAGCCTGGAGAATCAGACCTTTTGTGTCCACCTGGTAACTGGATACGGAGCTGCTATCGGATGTCTAGATGCTCTGGCCGTCTTTCTTCTCATGTTTTCATCTGCAAGGATGTCCTGGAGGCATGTAAACATTACCCGTTAAACTAAAACCACACTTCTCATGGTGCATCTCCGTGTTTTCAGAATCAGTCACCCTCACCAGATACATCTGATTCACTCGGCCAGAAAAGAAGCTCAGGGAACGGAACAAATGAATCACTGCCAGGTCTTTAGTGATTAAAGGCCTAAAAGTCCTTTGTGTTGAGAGTTCACTCCTGCTATAGCTCCATAATGCTCTCATATAAGTCACTGCAGAAGGGCCTGTCTGGGACCGTGCCTTCCAAGAGGACGTTTATGGGGACCGAGACACAGCTGTGAACTCCTGGCCCTCAGACTGGACATTGCAAACGTTAGCCATGTGAGCTGAACTGGTTCCTCATGGGCTTTTCTTCCTCTTGTGCTGTAAAATGTGATGGTGATTAACACCAGGCCTGACCAATATGACACTATCATCATTACCTTCAGACAATCTCAGTGGATGATCATATTGACTGATATCATTTTTCATACATCAAACAGGTTAAAGTAGCTTAATCTAATTGTTCTTTCCGCTTGATTTTCTTTAAGGCTGGGCAGTGAACTCTTCAAATCTAACCATTTTGTCATGTGTGTAGTGGCTTGCACTGGAAAAGCTGGAGATGTCATTACTATTCATCTGAGTTTTTGTCTGCAGACCGCTAGAAGGTGGGGGCTTTCAATGATGGCAAAAGGAAGAACCATGCTAGTCTTTCCCCCTGTTTAATGGGTGAACACCACGCTATAATACAAAACTGATCAACTGAGAAGGCAAGTGAAAGTGACTACCCTTTTCATTGTGAAACACAGCGCAACACAACAAAATTCAACCTCTGCATTTCACCCATATACACACACACGTGCAGCGGGGGCAGCTATTGAAAGCGCCCGGGGAGCAGTGACGGGGACGGTAACTCAGGACAACCTACAGGTGAGGGAATCGAACCCGCAATCCTCCAATTCGGGGCAACTCCCTAACAACTAGGCCACCGCTGCCCATCAGTTTTTCTTCAAATTGATATTTCAGTTTGAAGAAAAAGACTTGTGTTTTTTGAGGAGCAAAACTTCTGCGATGGAAGCCTGGTGTGAAAAAGTTAGAAATGTGACACCCCTCCTTACACGCTTTGGTACAATACCAAGCTCATCTGTGCACACATTACATCAAAACCAGAAAGCAAAAATGAGCCTGAATACACTCGGTAGTGTCTGCACCTAAACCAAGCCAGACAGCATGTGAGTGATTCAATGGTGGGAAAACACTTTTTCTCAGGTGTCAGATTGCTTAGTTTCTCTTGTTCCATCGGAAAAAAAAGTGTTGGGTTAAGCTTCTTATAGTTCTCATCCATTTTCTTCCTAATTTTCTTCTTTTTCATCAGCTCTCCTCACATAAAACTAGTTTACTGTATTGTTCTGATTTGGAAAGTACAGGTTTGGATAGATTTCACGGAGTCAATATGACTCTTTTCTTTGCATTTAGTGCAGTACTGCGTGTGAAACCGTATCAGTTTCAACATCATTATGACTGTGTTTAAACGTAGTGCTCCGAGTGTAACGTTTTCATCTGGTTCATGTTTTCAAACTTTAGAAAAATGTTTTTTGTGGCGGCCAGGTGGGCCTGTTGGGTCAGAGACTTGACATTAGCCGGCTCTATTCGGTGTCAGTTGTCTGGACCGCAGTGTTAGGATGGAACGTTCTGTTCTAGGTCAGTGGGTATGTTTCAGATGAGAGCTGCACAATTAATTCCGTGTATACTAATTCAATTTAAGCTGCAGTTAATTCATGTAATTTGAAGTTATGGCTGCTAGATCACATCCAGACCGCAGTGCTCATTAACGGGGCGTGTCTGCGGAGCGCGCTGCGGGTGTGTGTTGAGCCGGATTGACCGGACTGTGTGTTGAGCCGGATTGACCGGACTGTGTATTGAGCCGGATTGATCCTTTTAACTGAAAATAGAGAAACACTGCAGCTTGGTGTTTCACTGCAGATAAAGGATGTATATTTCATATTTTCTGTGTTTAGCTGTGCATCAGGGATCAGTTCGATCTCAGTTTTATTCGGAGGCTGAGTTACGAGAGAACGAACCCTTCTTGCAGAAGTGGTTGGGTTTTATTACACTCCAGTGTGAGGGATATTTAGGTGTTGAGAGCTGTGCTGTGGGAATGGTAATTGGCTAAACATTGCGGAGTACAAACAGGATCGTGTTGAACAAGCTACGGCTGGGTACTGGCACCAACTTCAAGACTAAAGCATCAGATCACAACAGGGAGTGCGTTATCCCAAGTAACATGATGGCTGTGAATTGGCTGCAGGCTGAAGTACGGATCAGCGCAGCTGTGATGTTCCGCAGAATAACACACGACCAGGAGCGAGATCAGTTCTGCAGAACAAAGGGAAGGATGTCAATCAAAGAAGCGCTAAATATCGTATCATACACACGGGGCAGCTGTTTAAAATGCCCAGAGAGCAGTGATGGGGACTGTACCTTGTTCGAGGGTACCTCAGGGCAACCTCATAGTCTGGGATTCGATCAAACGACCTTCTGATCCAGGGACCAACTCCCTAACCCCTAGGCCACCGCTGCCCTAAAGTAAAATTGTTCCTTAGGAACCGGAGCACAGTAAAATGAAAGCACTTGCGGAAGAAAGTTTGCAAATATTAAATCAGAATTGAAGTTCTGCCACCTGAAATAACTGCAGAATAATGATTTATTGCATTAAATATAATTACTGGTGTTAATCATGTGATGTTTAATGTAAGATAATGAGAAAACTAAAACTAAGGATTTGAATCCATCGAGCTTTGCCCAATTCTCTCCATGTTCAGTCTTTTTTGTGGTTTGAGTGTTGTGTGTGCCTTCAGGAGAGTGCAGTGTGTTATTCCTAATCAGCCACTCATTTAGGCAGGGTAGCAAATTTGCCAAATTAGATGTAGGCTCACAGTTCAGACTAAAGCAGGGCTGAACGACTTGGAGAAAATGTCTGGCTGGAATGTTTTCTTTACCCGCATTTGGATTGTTATTTAAATGTGACCCTTTTTTTTTTTTTTTTTACTTTTGTAACATGGTGTGATATTAGTCTGCGGTTTGACCCTCATGGCAAGAGGATAGCAATCCTCCCAAAGGCTTAATAAACCGTTAATGGGGCGTCAAGAATAGATGTGTGAGCAGCAGAAACTTAAGTGAACACAACGAACCAAGCAATCAGAAACGAGTAGAACGCAGCGCTTGTCTTAGTCGACCAATCAGAGAACCGAAGCTCCGTTTCTCTTTGCCCGTCCTGAAGATGGATATTGGGGTGAGCGCTAAACACAGTAAAATGCCCCATCCTAGTTCGTGCTCTTGGTTTTGAAAAAGTACCGTATGGATGCCTGCCCTCAGTGATCCACACTGAAGTGTGAACTTCCAGTAGCTTATTGATGATGATGATCAGCTTGATATGCTGAGCACAGGCCAAACATGAAGGGTATTTTTGTTTTGCTGGAGCTGAGTGTGTGTGTGTGTGTGCGTGTGTGTGTGTGGGGCAGCGAGCCGGAGGATGAAAAGCAGACGGCTGCATTAAAGGTCCCGCAGGCGGGGTCTGCAGCCTCCATTGTTCACAGGGTGTGGGAGTCAGACCCCCCCCCACAGGCCGCATAAATATCACAGCCTTTTATTACTGCGGCCGAGAGAGAGAGAAAGAATGAGAGAACGAGAACACAAACAGCAACCAGCTGGCAGAATCCCCTCTTCTACTCGTTTATCCTTTATTCGACCATTTCCCAGTGTCTGGGAATCTTTTCCCATCAAATGCACTTTCACATTTTACTGGCTTCTTTCATCCACCCTCAGCAGCGGTCAGACCAAGTCTTTCTCTCTCTCTCTCTCTCTCTCTCTCTCTCTTTCTTTCTTGCTTATTCTAGCTCACTCATTCTCTTTTTCTGTCTTGTTTGCTCATTTTAACCCCTTTTTTTCTCCCTCTTTGTAATTTCAGTCTGCAGATCTTCCGTTCAAATCTTCGTTTTAGTTTTCTCTCTCAGAATCGTTCATCTCTATCTCCAGTTTCTCATTTTGTCCTGACTTCATTTTTAATTTCCTCCCTCCCCACTTTTTTTTTCTTTCATCTCTTGCTCTCACTCCCTCATTTTTTAACTTTTTTAATCTTTCTGCATTTTCTCCATCTTTCTCTTACCATCTCCCTCTCTCCTTATCCCCCCCCCCCAGGACGTTCCTCTTGTACTATTTACATTGCTATAGCAACCCAGCTCACTCAGTCTTTCGACACTCGGTGGAGAATCCTCCTCCTGACAGTGACTTTACACTGATATGCACGTTTGAAAAATGACTCTGTCCACCAGGACAAACCCCCAATCACAGGCCCTTACTCTAATATTTGCAATCGACTTAATGACTTTCTGGCACACGTCATCCATCTGCCCACACATCCAGCTTTGAGAAAAATGGAATGAGCGCCGATCTATAAAAAGAGCCTTCCTTTCTGTGGTAACGACGTTACCCTGCGCTCACTCCTCTCTGAGTGGACAGAAGAGCTGAGCAGGACGCTGAGGAAGCGAGTCCACACCCGCAGGAAGCTGTTCCCATGATGTCACTCCAGCAAAGATGCATAGAACAAACCGAGCCATGAAGCTTCAGACGCTGCTTCACTGATTTTTTTTTTTTTTTTTAATTTTTTTTATGTTCTGATAATTTCAGTAGCAGTTTACACAGAAAACACAGGATCAGAAATGTGTTCTTTGGCATAGAGCCCCAGAAGAACCCGTTTTAAACCTTCCTCTGAGTGACTTCATCAACTAGGAACAGAAAAGTAGATATCTGTGCGTTTACTTAACAATAAATGATGCTTATATGACAAACATGGTCCTTGTTTGTATAGTGGAACGTTTTCCACCTGAAATCAGAAGACCACAGTCCCTGACGGGGAGCATGAGCTTTAGGGGCAGTGCTGGCCGTGGGAAGTGGCTAGGCCCCAGGATGGGAAGGTTGAAAAAAAGTGAAAAAAGTGAAAGTGACTGCCCTTGTCATTGCGAGGTCACGGCACAGCACACATGAACCACAACGAAACTGGACCTCTGCATTTTACCCATGCACACTCAAACCCGTGCAGCAGTGGGCAGCTATTGAAAGCTGCCCGGGGAGCAGTGATGGGGACGGTACCTTGCTCAAGGGTACCTCAGGGCAACCTATTGGGAAGGGGTTTGAACCCCCGATCCTCCGATCATGTGGCTAACGCCCTAACCGCTAGGCCACCGTTGCCCCGTTGTAGGTTTGAGTTTCAGGACAGCAGCTTACTCTGAGGTACCCTTGAGCAAAGTATCGTCCCAAGTCACTTTCACTTTCTAAAGTAGTCATTCAGACAGTTTGCAAGTGATTGAAATGGATGAAATACATATTTTTCATAAAGTAACTGCTTGTCAAAGGGCACTGTGATTGGGAGAAACAGAGAGGAAATAGCGTCAGGCTAAATCATGGTTAATAAGTGTTTAATGATTGGTTACTTTCTCATTTTTGAGAAAGTCTTGCATTTATTTTGAGATCAGGTTTGCTGAAAAGCAGAGGATGTCTTTTGGGGCAGTGGTAGTCTAGTGTTTAGGCACTAGGCCTCGGGATCGGAAGGTCATGGGTTCGAATCCCAGTATGTTGCCTTGCGGTAAGGTACCGTCCCAATCACTGCTCCCTGGGCTCTTTAAATAACCCCTGCTGCATGTGCATGTGCGTGTGGGTGAAAAGCAAAGGATGCATTTCGTTCGTGTGCTGTGCCATGTTTCACAATGACAATCACTTTCATAAAGATTTTTGATAGGTGCTAAATATGCAAATCCTTTCGAGATCACTTAATCACTTAACACCCCACGCGGTTTGGACGAAGCCTGATAAGAAGTGGGTCAAGCATCATGCAAGCTGCACACACACTAAGTTTCATTGGCTGTCGTAGATTAGGCTCGTTGCTCCAGAGTAGAACTAAGGAAGCAGTCCTCAGACTCTAAACACGGTTTGGCAGATGGACTACGTTTGGGGAAAGAGAGAAAACTGTGCAAATTAGATTTTCCATTGAACTATTGCTTTAATGTCCGGGAGCATTTGTATTGACAGTATGTCCACTTCAGTAGATTGCAGGCTCTTGCCTGCGGCGCTGTGTAATCACTGCTGTGTTTCTGGAGTAACAGCTTGAGCTCCGGTCTCTCCTCCATGCAGGCGCTCGTACAGGTGTCAGGGTAATTACTGCAGTCTCCAACCGCGCTGGCTTTTCTCCAAGGAGCCTGTGGAAGGAGCTCAACAGCCTCCATTAGATCAGCATCTCCGGCTCTGTTAGTCAGCCTGACTCTGTTACAAGGCAGGGATGAATGGAGGAGCTCAGTGTGAGCATGTTTAATTCTCTTACACGTGTATTCCTAGTCTGTGTGTGTGTCAGATGGCCATGGGGACGTTTGGCTTTGAACGATTTCTCTTTACCTCAGATCAGCGTAATGGAGAACGGTGCATGGAAGCGTTCCTTTTTTTAAGAAACATGTCCGCATGTTTAATGCTCAGCATTAGAGGTGGATGCCAGTGTGCGAGGTTCATGTGTTAGTTTTACCTGTGTGTGTGTGTGTGTGTGTGTGTGTGTGTGTGTGTGCGCGCGTGCGTGTGTAAATGTCAGGCAAGCAGTGTGCTGCTTGGCACAGATGGCCTCTCAGCGAGCCACTCCTCCATCTACAGAGTCCATCCCTCCTGCTGCGGCACAGAGTCAGCAGATAAGCCTCAAACACGACGCCGGTTTTAAGCTCATCGTTTTTTTAAAACAGCCATTTTATGTTTGGGGTGCTATTTATACAGTATCTCACAAAAGTGACTACACCCCTCATATTTTGTAAATATTTAATTGTATCTTTTCAAGGGACGACACTGAAGATCTGACACTTTGATAAAATGTAAAGTCGTCCGTGTGCAGCTTGTAGAACAGTGTAAATTTACTGTCCCCTAAAAATAGCTCCGCACACAGCCATTAAAGTCTAAACCGATGGCAACAAAAGTGAGTACACCCTTGAGTGAAAAATGTACACATTGTGCTCCATTAGCCATTTTCCCTCCCCGGTGTCATGTGACTTGTTAGTGGTACAAGGTCTCAGGTGTGAATGGGGAGCAGGTGTGTTCAGTTTGGTGTCACTGGAAGTTCAACATGGCGCCTCATGGCAAAAAACACGGAGGATCTGGAATAAAAAGATTTGTTGCTCTGTATGAAGATGGCCTCGGCTATAAGAACATTGACCAATGCCCTGAAACTGAGCTGCAGCGCGGTGGCCAAGACCATACAGTGGTTTAACAGGACAGGTTCCACTCAGAACAGGCCTCGCCATGGTCCACCAAAGAAGTTGAGTGCACGTGCTCAGTGTTCTAAAGATGATGCACAAGAAAGCCCGCAAACAGTTCGCTGAAGACAGGCAGACTAAGGACATGGATTACTGGAACCAGGTCCTGTGGTCTGATGAGACCAAGATGAACTTATTCGGTTCAGATGGTGTCGAGCGTGTGTGGCAGCAACTAGGTGAGGAGTACAAAAACTAGTGTGTCTTGCCTACAGTCAAGCATGGTGGTGGGAGTGTCATGGTTTGGAGCTGCATGAGTGCTGCCGGCACTGGGGCGCTACCATGAATGCCAGCATGTACTGTTACTGAAGCAGAGCTTGATCCCCTCCCTTCGGAAACTGGGCCGCAGGGCAGTATTCCAACATGACAACGACCCCAGACACACCTCCAAGATGACCACTGCCTCGCTAAAGAAACTGAGGGTGAAGGTGCTGGACTGGCCAAGCATGTCTCCAGACCTAAACCCTATTGAGCATCTGCGGGGCTTCCTCAAACGGGAGGTGGAGGAGCACAAGGTCTCTAACATCCACCAGCTATGGCTATGGCTGTGTTGAGTTATTTTGAGGGGACAGCAAATTTACAGTTTTACAAGCTGAAAACAGACTACTTAACATTGTATCAAAGTGTCAAATCTTCAGTGTTGTCCCATCAAAAGATATAATAAAATATTCACAAAAACGTGAGGGGTGTACTCACTATATGTATATAAGAAAATCAAACATATCAGTTCATTAACATTTGCCTTTAACTTGTTGAGCAGGGGTGAGCCATATTAACACCTGGGGAGCAGTGATGGAGATGGTATAGGGTCTAGTCCTAGGCTACTGCTGGAACCATCTTCAAGAAATATGTAGAGCTCACTAACTGGCCCATCGAGGCTTCATGAGGCCTCTGAAGGTGCGCTGAGGTGTCTTTAATCCCTTTCGTTCCTTAAAGTTGTGAGGGGGCCTTGAGGGATCAGCCTAGCTTGTGCAGCACATCTTAAGAATGCTCAGTCAGATCTTCAAGTTCAACACCTATTTGTCATCTTCCTCATACATTTCCTGAACCGTTTAGGCAGTGTGCTAGGCCAGATCATCTTAACAACAAAGCCATAATAGAATTCCGCAGCCTTGATGGGGTGCTCTTGGTCTTCTACAGTGGTGCAGGTGGTACGTGTCAAAGTAACATCCACTTGAATTCCAGGATTCAGAGTTTCCCAGCAGGAAATTTGCCTGCAGCGTCACATTGCCTCTGTGTGTTTGCTGCCCTTTCCCAGTGCATCCTGGTGCCATTTCATCCACATACAAGTGAAGGAACATGTTACTGGTCGACCATGTGATGCAAAAGAAAAGGTGCGACTTGTCTCTGGCTACCCAGCAAGTTCTGATGATCTGTGGTCTCACCATTACGTCATAACTAGCAGTAAAGCTTCCAGGAGTTTGTGCAGTGCGTTCCCATGGGATCGGACCAGACTCGTCTCCTTGTTGTGAGAAGGGAGGTTCTTCTTCTCTGGCTGTATGTGTCTGACTTGTAGCCATCTTGGTCTGAATGGAGAGCAGTGGCAGTGCAGTGACCAGAACACTGGCCTTGGTTCTCTCCGTCTGTTTCTATTTCTCTCCTTCCCTTTTGTCTCCTTCCTTTCCTCCCTACATGCATTCTCTCAGCTGTTGTGTCTCTGTTCTCTCTCTCTTTCTCTCTCTCACATATACACTAAAACTGCATGAAAAACTACCTTTCCTGAGTTCTGTGCACATGTTAAGCCCTCGCTGATGTTCAATCATCGTAGTTTAGGGCCGAGAGTTGAGGAATTTTCCGTGTACAGAAGCTGGAATTTTAATCGCTGCCTAAAATGTCAGCGCTGCTGGATTAACATGATAAATAAATAGTAAAACTAAAGAGTCTGTGAAAGTGACAACCCTTGTCATTGCGAGGTCACGGCACAGCACACATGAACCACAACGAAATTGGACCTCTGCATTTAACCCATGCACACTCAAACCCGTGCAGCAGTGGGCAGCTATTGAAAGCGCCCGGGGAGCAGTGATGGGGACGGTACCTTGCTCAAGGGTACCTCAGGGCAACCTATTGGGAAGGGGTTTGAACCCCTGATCCTCCGATCATGCGGCTAACGCCTTAACCGCTAGGCCACCGCTGCCCTCTGAGTTTGACCCGTTCGAAGCAACCTGACAGCTCTGCGTTGACTGAACTACTAGAACTGGTTCATTGTTAGTGTTCAAGCCTCAAACCAGAGAAAGTGGAAGTGACTTTTTTTTTTCTTGGCTAAGAAAACAGTCCCGTGCCTTCTTTTATAGAAAATAATTGAAATAGTTTCGTCTCATCTCCTTTTTTTCGACACATGAGTACACTGACCATTCAGTCATGTCAGTGAGCTTACATCGCGATGTGTTTCTTGATGACAGTAATTAGTAATGAGTGTTTTCCAGCAACATGAACATTGGAGTAGGATGACCCGATCAGAAGCTATCACATTATATTTTATATATATATATGTGTGTGTGTGTGTGTGTGTGTGTGTGTGTGTGTGTGTGTGTGTGTGTGTGTGTGTGTGTGTGTGTATAATTAGATCCCAGTGTTGGTCAAGTAAGTCCCAGTGTTGGTCAAGTTCAAACTTAACATCCACTAATATCCACCTGAATGGTCAAACAGAGACATGTCCAGGGTCTGAGTCTGTTTAAAAAAAAAAAAAAAAAAAAAAAAAATGCGTGTGTTCTTTGGCCGTTCAGTAAAATCTGTCCGAGAAGCGGATGCTTTGAATTTGCTCTGTCTGTCGGAGCAAGGACTAATAAGGGCAGAGCTTTGGTGTTTTTGCAGATGTTATGGCTCAGATGCTCAGATTTATCAGTTGTTGAATAAAAGTCTTTTCTTTCCACAGGGATGCGCGGGTCCGTGTCAGTCGGGAAAAACTGATTGTTCTAATTGTGTTTGCAGTTTGTAATTACAGTCGAATGTGCTTTAAGGCTTGTGTTCTCTCAGTATGACGTGTGTGTGTGTGTGTGTGTGTGTGTGTGTGTGTTCCTTTGAAGCTGTTGCCCGAGCCAGCTGAACCTTTTCATGCCTGCGTTGCTTAGCTACAGTAAGTGGCATGGGAGCAGGCTGCTGGAGTTTGGGTATAACTCCCCTGCTCTATTTGCTGCTCTGTAGAGCACACACATATATTTGACCTCTGACCGCAAGACCTTACGATAACCCACGCTCACTAAAAAAGCCCATTATCTACTATCCAGTTCTGCTGCACACATGAGACATGATGCAGATTCTTGGGACAAAGTCCCAGGAGTCTCTAAAGTCCCTGAGCCCGTTCCTGTTCAAATCCTCTTCAGTCTTCTGTCGCTCAGTCATCTCAACTCGACTGGCTTTTGGAGGTTTGGATTTGTCAGGGTTTAGCATCGCTGGCAGTTTTGTAGCTGTGAGATGCTTCAGGTGGACGTAGTTTTAGGCAGGCATGTCAGAAACCACACGGCCAAGGCTGCTGGAGCTGCTTGTTTACTACGTAAACCTCGCTGCTGACTTAAGGTGCCAAACTTTGCTGGTCAAGTACACTTTCAAAGTGTTGTTTTTTTTTTAAATCAGAAACCTTGAGAGAAGCATTCAGTTTTGCTTTAGTTTGTGTGTAATTAGATCAGCATCGTTCAGTCCTGCTAAGGATTAGTGATCAGTGCTGTTCTGCTCGAACACACCAGGTCGAGCTCATGAGAGTTTAATACTTCTCCTGCTGGGAGGAGATGTGTAGGACGAGCAGTACGATACGGATTTTGCTCTGATGTTAATCAGAGGATTAAAGGAAAGGAAAAGGTATCCTGAACTGTGTAGTCAAGGTAATGAAAGTATATTTGTTTTATGAAATGGCCTACGCTACATTGATATTATAGTTAAACACAACAAACCCAGAAAACAGTGCCATACATATGCTGAGTGTCTTCATTTGGTACGATCACATACATCAGTCATTTAGGGCTGTTAGATGTTTATCTTGAATAAACATTACCTCGGGGAGAATGCTAATGACCAGTTTTTTACTAATTTTTGTAAAAATGTATATTTATATAATAAGTATCCATCCATCTAAAATGTGCCAATCAGAAGAATGCTAAACCATTTGTGATAATAGAGGGAAATTATAATACCAACATCAGCCACTGGCTGCATGCTTTATGCTGTGTTGTGTCCAAATCTGGGGTCTTTTTAGTTCCCTTAGACTTGTTTTTTGTTATGCAGAAACCTGGCAAAGAGGAAATATGAGCTGTAATGAAGGTATTCACTCCAGATTTGAGGCTGTTAAATCCTCCGATCATTTGACATGCCTAGTAGACCCTAATGGCATCTTTAGTACCAGAATGATTGATAATGATTGTAGTGCATCACTGCTGTGTGTGCGAGTCCACAGTGCTAAAACTGTCCCAGATGAAGCAGTTTTGTTCCTCTGGTCTGAGAACTGTGGGGCTTCTGTTAGTCCCTCTACTTCTCCTTTCTCAGTGAAAGAGAGACAGCGATGGAAATGGACAGAGAGGATTGGAGGGAGGGTTATATGGGCTCAAGATGCTGCCTGGTCCTTCTGTGCTTTATCATCCGTTGCCATGGTGCCCCTGCTGCGGCGATGGGCAGGGCTGTGAGACGCGGTGACAGGCCAGAGCAGAGGCCTGACACGGCCTAATCACTGCTATCCATCCTCTACAAAGTAGCATTAAGACACTCATTTGTCTCTTACTCTCTCGTTCTTTCATTTCTCTCGCTCCCTTAGTCTGAAGTCTCTTCTGTTTCAAATGCATCTCATCCTTCTGTCTCATTCCTTTTTTGTGACGCTATTGCAAGCAGTCTGTGTTTTTCTACTCGTGGAGACATCTTATCTCGCAGGCCGGACAACGTTGGAAGCAGTTGTGCATGTACACTCTTTCGTCGCCACGGTGAATTCTGTCTCCGTCTGCTTTTAACTGCAATCAGACAAAACACACACGACCTGCTCAACCTTGACTAAAAGACATTACAAACATTTGCTAGGCGCTCTCTCTCTCTCGCGCTCGCTCTCTCTCTTTCTCTCGCTGTCTCTCTCTGCTTGTGTGATGGCGGTAAGGCTCTCACCTCCAGCATGCAGTGTTGGTATTTAAACACAATGGATTTTCCTTCCCGTCTCTCACAATGCACCCCTGTGATTTATTTGCACTTATGTAAGCCTGCAGGAGGTAAGCAGGGGAGGCGGCCTCTACACAGGAAGGCTGAGAAAAAAAAGAAAAAAAAAATGACCACAAGCTCGCCTTCTACTCTTTGCATGTGTCTGCTAAAGCTCTCAGGCGTGGGTGAATGTCTGCGTGTTTAATACATAAACTGCGTGGACATCCGACCATCACACCTACAGGAACTTTTTATGACGTCCAAATCTAAATCCCTAGGCATCAACTCTCTCCCCCCTTTGCATATGAAACGGCTTCCACTTTACTGTGAAGGCTCTCCACAAGAGTTTGCAGTGTGTCTGCGAGTGTTTGTCCATTCTTTCAGAAAAGCACTTGTGGGATCAGATATTGAATGAGGCCTGAATCATTTTTCTGTTCAGTTTCATCCCAGTTTTGTTTGATGGGGTTGGGATCAGGGTTCTTTTCTGGCAAGTCAAACTCTTCTGCAGCAAACTCACCCAACCATGTCTTCATGGACTTTGCTTTGGGCACTGAGGGGAAGTCATACTGGAGCGGGGTCTTCCACCAGTCTGTTCCAGCAAAGTTGGAAGCATAGAATTGTCCAAAATGTCTGACTCTGCTAAAGCATTAGGATTCCTCTTCATTGGAACGAAGAGGCCTCAGCCATTCTCTGCAAAGCACTCCAGCACTATCGACCCTCCTTCACCAAACTTTACAGTGGACACTGTGCTTTTAAGTGAAAGTGACTATTCTTGTCATTGTGAAACACAGCACATAGTGAGACACAATGAAATGAAACCTCTGCATTTTACCCATAGACACACACACACACCCACACCTTACAGCAGGGGGGGGGGCAGCTATTGAAAGTGCCCAGGGAGCAGTGACTGGGATGGTACCTTGCTCAAGGCTGCCTCAGGGTAGCCTACTGAGAGGTTTAGGCAGGTAATGTTCTACTGGACTCCACCAAACAAAGACACATCCATTGGACTGCAAGACAGAAGCGTGATTTGTTTCCACTGTTTGAGATGGATCTGTACGTTGGACAGCTTACGCATTTCCTGAAAAGAAACGCCTTCCAGCCGTCTTCTTGATCAAACCGACCATCATCAGATTCCTCCCCCCGCCTGAACTCCTGATCAGCTACATCAACCACCACTATTAGCTAATCGAACCTCCGATTACAGACTCTAATGGACTCCAGTTTTAGGGAGTTGTGCCTCTGTTGCCTTCAGTTTGCTCCCCACGAGCTCAGACCCGGATTCTGTAAAGCTGCTTTGTGAACAACAGTTGTAAGAAGCACCATATATATAAAACTGACTTGACTCCAGAGTCCACTGGCTGTTCTTTACACCAGGCTTTCCAAAGTTTGGAATTGAGCTTGATCTCCTGAGCAGTTATGCTGAGGTTAAGCCAGATGATGTTTGGAGGTCTGCAGATCGTTAGTGTTGATGACTTTTTAGGCACTTCTGTCCATCTGTGTTACTTCGGCTACTCTCAACACCTCGGCATGCCGTCAGAGCCTGCATCCAGAAACAGGAAGTGACCTTGTTCCTGCACAGGAAGGGTTTTCTAATTTGTCATCACTCGCAGGAAGTGTGAGTAATGCGTGGAAGTGTGTATGTGTGCGCATGCTACAGATGGTTCATTAGCCCTTGCTAACGATCCTCCCTGACTCAGTGTTTCAACCACCATCGCTTCTGTCACTGCTCTGAGGATAAAAGAAGCAGGAGAATTCTTCCTGCAGTTCTTTCCTCAGCCTGTGCTTAACATTTCACTCCTGTTGGGAATTTATAGTCCGAGATGGAGCTGAACAATTTAGGGAAAATATCTTGACTTTGTTTGTACGTTATTTCAGTTGCAGTTTAAATTCTGATGATTCTTTCATTTTAAATGTGATTTTATTTTTTGCCCCTCAGGTTGGATTGGTCTTACAAGACATGAGAAAGTTGAAACTACTTTTAACACTGTTTTGCCTGAGATCACACAAGCTGCTGTGGGTTTATAAGTACACCCCAGTGGTCTACATTTATTTGGTTCAGTGCTGTTCTTTCTAATTCTTCAATTGAATTATTGATTCATTTTTTTTTGTGTGTTTTTTTTTGTTTCCTATTGTTAAATATTCTTAAAAACCTATATATGCTGGTATTTGTACATTTAAAAAAAAAAAAAAAAAAAAAAAAAAAAAATGAAATAAATCCCAGAAATCTCTCAAGCAAAAAATCAGATAAAGCATTTTTAGTACTTTGAATTGTCTTATAGTGGTTTGGGACAAAGCCCCATTTAAACAAGGTTATGGGTTTGAGTCCCAGACCAGTAGGTTGCCCTGAGGTAAACTTAAGCAAGGTACCATCCCCATCACTGCTCCCCGGCCGCCAGATATGATGCATTTTGTTTCACTGTGTGGATCCCTACTGGAAGAGAAGAGTTGTACCAGTGCATCCCTAGTTTGTGACACTAACTCTGTGGCTCGTAGCTCTAGGGCGAATCACTCAAATTTCCGAAACCAAACATGTCTTGACAGGTAGACTGTATTTGTAGTACGGAAAAAACGTGTATGTGCTTTTAGGGTGAACTGTTAACGGTGCACTCTTGAGAATAGTTTAGAAGAAAGACGTGTCGTTGTAGATCACGCGGCAGGCCATGATCATGTCTTGGTGCAAGTGGAACAGTTCAGCATCACCCTGATGGTGTAACACTAGAGTTCTGCTCTGATTGCAGGTCGCTGTGTAATGCCTCTGTGCTTAAATCTGCTGAGCAATTTAACATCTACGAATGAATGATTCAAGATCAGTAAGAGTAAGAAAGTAGCAGTGAAAATGACCGTCAGAGAGAGAAAGAGCGCAAAACAGGCAGCTGCAGAGAGAGAGAGAAGCAGTGTGAGAGAAAGTGAGAGAGATGCAGGCAGCGTGAGAGAGAGACGGGAAGCTTGAGAGGGAGACGGGCGGCTTGAGAGGGAGAGAAAGCAAGACGGGGATAGAGGCAGAGGGGGAGAGAGAGAGAAAGAGAGAGTGAGACAGGCAGCAGGAGAGCAAAAGAAACGGAGAGAGGCATTGCCAGAGAGAGAGTTGGTAACATACAGAGGGGCAGGAGACAGTCAGAGAGAGTGAGAGACCATGATGTAAACCATCAGTGTAAACGCTGTTGTGCAGCGTTGATGGAGCATAATGACTAAATGTAGTGACTCAGCGAGTCTTTTAAAACACATAAATAATGTACTGCGCTGTAGTCACTGTACTGAAAACACCATGGCGGTGGCTGCTGCTGCTGTTGTGATGATGATGATGATGATGCTGCTGCTGCTGCTGCTGCTGCCCATGTCTGGTTTTAGAGGAGTCCTGAGGAGAGAGTGGGAGCATTGTGCAGGCTAACAGATGAGCTTTATTGGCTCCTTTTAGAAGAAAAATTCAAAGGGTTTAGTCCCTGCTAAGAGGCAGCAGAGGGAAGCGGGGGCCGTTGTGAAACCTCAATCTGTAACGAACTCAACGAGCTCAGTGTTGATTGAACGTAATGGCCACAGTGTGTTGCATTTCTCATTTAACTGAGCATAGACTCAGATGTTATAAAAAAAAATTTAAAAATCCCCCAATTCCTGTGCTGTTATAATTAAGGGAGCGACTGAAGGGAGTGAGACCGTGAGAGAGTGTCATGGCTTGTGTTGCTTCATTACCTGCATTAGTCTTTCTAAGGGTTTAGTGGGGATGTATGGCACAGGCTTCTTGCTCTCTCAGCACACAGAGCAGGACTGTTAATACTCCTGCAGCAATTATGCACCCACTCAAATGGGAGAGAACAAATAAATAATAGAGTTTTTATTATTTGCTTAAAATTAGGCAGACTGCAAACTCCCATCCCAAATAATATTAACACACATGATGTAATAATAGCACCAGCAAGTGTGATGTAAGCGCGAATAATCTTCTCGTCTTTTTGTTGGTTGGTATTTGTTGGACTGCTATATTCGGTACTTCAAAATGTGCATGTTTGGGTGCTCTGACTATTGAAGCGATGGTGTTTGTTTGAACGGGACGCTGAATGTTGAGTGAACGTGTTGGATCGCTGTGCTCGGACTATTAGACCTGGTGTTTGTTGCAACTCTGCACTTTTGCTTTTGGGGGTACTTGACTAATCTTGGAGTTGAACCTCTACCTTTTTGTTTATTGGACCTATGTACTCTAAATATTTGAACGGGTGTTTTGCCATCTGTGTTCTGACTGTTTTAGTATTTGTGTTGGTGTTTTTCGGACCTTTGTACCTTTTTGTAATAGATTTCGTGTTGGAACGGTGTGGGGAACTCTCTTTTGAAGGTTTGACTGGGGTCGCTCGCTCTCCTTTCTGCTCAGAATAAAAGCAGCAGCTTCTTCTGTTTCGGTGCATCAGCTCTAAAGCCAGAGTGATGACTTGTCATGTCGGGATTCTTTATCTTGGCTTTGAGAGAGAAGGAGGGGGAGGGCCTTTGCTTCTTTGGGCGCAAAGGTGCTGTTCTCAGGTCAGCCTTTACGAACACACCAGATTTCTTGATGTGTGCTTCTAAGCTCTGGTCCCAAGAGTGAGCTTCCTTGCTGTGTGTGTGTGTGTGAGCTGATGACTCAATCTGGAGAAGTTGCTCCTGGCTAGCATTGGTCTGTGTGGATTAGTTGTGTTAAGCCTTTGTCTGGATGTGATCTAGAGGAGAAACACACACACACACACTCACTCACTCACTTTGCTTGTACTCTTAGGCTCGTGCCACCCCAGTTATTTAGAATTGCATTGTCATACACCGGGTGGCCAGTTTATTAGAAACACCTACCTTTCTACCTCCACTCTCAATGAAATGTATTTTTATCCAAGTTTAATCAGACACCTTCATACCCCCCCAACGGACCGGACCAGATATGAGGTTTTATTTTCTGCACAGCAGTCATTTCTGTGTTGAGCACAGTGTACAGTGACTGACCACTTTACTACAGATTGACTCCCTCACGGTTTCATTATTGGTCAGTTTCTGACCACACAACCCCATGTGGCTGGATATTTTTGCTAGCGGGCCGCTCCTAACCCAGCAGTGACACGAACCCTCAAACTGACGAAGTGCCCCTGTGTGCAAGTGTTTCCTACGAGTGTACATACAGTGTAGGTGTAACTTAAGAACAAGACGCTGTGTAGCATCCTTACCAGTTAGTTCAAGCGTTTAGTTTGTTTTATTCATTAAAAGAACGTCTTCAAGCTGCTTTAATCGACAGAGGAGCATTCCAGCAAATGGCAGCAGCGTTCACTGTGTGCTCTGAAACAGCCACCCAGTCTCAGGATGTTCTTCTCTAACGACAGCACCTCAGCAAGTTCTTCCCATAGACGATCCAAGCTGTGACAGTTTCTGCTTTCAATCTCTAGATATTTTGAATGTCAGGTGAGTGTTAATGAGTGTTTTTCTGATTAGTTAGACCATAAAAGCAACAGTGCCACGTTAAAAAATGCTTTCAAAACATGAGTGTGTTCCAAATTTTACACAAGACCCCGTTTTAGGATAAGTGATATGGATGGATGGAACTAGCTAGAACCAGGCCTGCGTTTGTTGAGTGGCCGTCTCGGAGCTACAACAATGGCAGCCTTTTTAGCACCGAACACAAGACAAGCTTTTCACCTTCATTGATTGATCGTCTCATACTTCATACTGAAGTCATTTTTATCTGTCAGTCTTGTTGATTCAGTGTAGCCGATTCATTATATCAATCTCCTCCAAGTGTTCTCTTCTTGGAGAGGGAAGCTTCTATAGATGCAAAAGCAGGCATGGGAACAAAGTAATCGCCTTCCTGATATATTTAGCATAGTTGCAGGTAAAACAGACTGGGAGAAATCCAGTGTGGGGGGTTTGTGTTGGTGCAGAATGTTAGAAGATCTGCCTCCAGCAATAATCATTAATCTGAAACTGAAGATGTTCACCTGGAGGCCACTAATAAAACATGTTCTCCAACCACTCTTCCGTTCCCGTTTAATAATATCAGCTAAAACATGGCGCAAGCTTTTAGGTCCAGATTAGGCTTTTCACAGATGCAGAACTATTGTCTACAGGGATGCGTTGCTGGGTGTTCACCATGGGGTTTGCTTAATCCTGAACAGATCCTTTCTTGCTTCCCAGAAAGGTTTAATGCAATAACAAATAGGGCCTTAGCGGGTGATAACGGTACCACAAAATAACATAATCCACGTAGCAGCTCAAACACGACATGCCGTGCTGGGCTCTTACGCTCTGCTGGAGGAGAATCATGAGCAGGAAGCCCTTCTTAACCTTTAGATTCTTGTCATCTATCTCTTCAGATTGTGAGAGAGGCATGTGAGAGAATCACCTTTTTATGTTTTTCTGCGTCCAAAATCTGTGTTTGTCCAGTATTTCTGATGAAGTCAGTGGTATTAACAAGGGGCTTGTCTTCCCTGTACAGCTAGAACTATTTTTACTCTGTTTGGTGATTTGTTCACTGGTGATGCAGAATTCTGAGTTTCTGAGATATCTAGAACCTTTTTTGCATGTTGCAGCCTGTTGCAGTAAATCATTTGTTCTCGTTTCTTTAATCTAACATGCCAAAGAGAACAACGTTTGCCAGGCATGACATGGTACTTTTTAATTACAGGGACAGTCTCCCTGGAGCAACTTGGGGTTAAGGGTCTTGCTGGTGGTGGTGGTAGTAGTGCCAGCGGTGGGATTTAAAGCTCTTGATCCGTAGGTCTGTGGGCAAGTACCCTACCACTAGACAACCAACTCCCCCACATTTTGGAAACTTTATATATGCAAGATTCTCGTGCACAGAAAGAAATATTAAAGTGCAATATTAAAATGTTAGCATCATGTTGTAGCCTAGACTGTCATCCAGTAGATGTTTCCTGCCGCCAGTGGAGGTTAACAAGCCAGAGCAAAGATTTCCTGGTTTTAATTCTCTGAAAGCCGTGTCTGACGACGCGTCTTGATGGTAGAAGTAAAGGACTTCACTTGGATCTTTACAATGACTTGACATCATTATGCTAAAGCAGAAAGAAGGTAAAGCTCTTCTGCCAGGGAGTTCTGTGGAAGCTTTTCCCGTTTGTTTTCTTATCATTAAAATAGAGAAGGATTAGCGGAGGGTGAGCGGAAGGATAAAGTTGCTGAATATGTATTCCTTTTCTAAAGCCAGCCATGTGCCTCTCTTTACTGCCGCGGTGCACCAAATCTGGAGCTCAGCAACTGGCAGTCAGAACTGGGTGGTTGCAGCGGGGTTTGTGCAGCATATTTGATTGAAGATGAGGTGAGACCTCCAGAAGCCACCATGTTTTCCTCAGCCTGACGTGCTACTCTGAACACTGTAGGCCTGGCAGAACGCTCCTCATACCCAGGAGCTCACACTGACCTCCACTAAACACCAGCTCAGGGTCGCCGAATGCAAAATCTCAATCAGGCCTGGTCGCTGTCTACAGAGCGTTCAGCTGAATACTGAACATCATATTACACACAGCAGTAATTATATACACAGACACAAAGACAAAAAGACCTCTCACTTAAATTCGTCTATTCATAGACACATGCTGCTGTCCAGGAGCGGCACAGATGCTGTGTGTGTGTGTGTGTGTGTGTGGCAGCTGTGAGCACGGTGCCAGGGCAGTACTCCCAGGGCAGCTAAAAGCCTGCGGCCCTGTGAATCGTGTCCACGTATGGACACAGCTGGCAGAACTGAGATCCAGGTCAAAAACTTTGATTGGACCTAAATGAATAAACAGAATTCAGCCAGGACTTCTTCCTCAGTGTCCAGTCTAGGGCTGTCAGTTTTGATCATATTAGTACCAATCGAAGTGAAAACAAATGTAATTTGTTATTTAATTTATGAATAATTACCAACCCGGCACTTGTTGCCATTGCCATTTCCTGCCGCGGGTGAATTTTTAAATGAGTAAAATGGCAGCTCATCGTTTCACGAATCACAGACGAGGCCATTTTAATCATCGCTTGCAATCCAGTAATGGAATTTAATCGAGTAATTGTGACCGCACTAGTTCAGTCCCTTCACTTTTGCGTCGGAAATGTTAAGAGAAAGCTCGAGAACTTTGTTTAGCTGCAGTTTAAACATGATATAATAAATGTGTTTTACCCTGACAGAGTCTAGTGTTTGAGGGAGGCTTTTATTAAGTCCCTTGTTGACGCAGTGCATAAACACACTTAAACACCTCCAGCACTTTAATCCACAACTCTTCCACTCACAGGCAGCCTGCTCTGAATGTAAACACAGAGCGAAGGAGCGGCGAAGCATTTTACCCTCCTTATTTAGTGATTTAGAGAGAGAGTGTGTGTGTGTGTGTGTGTGTGTTTGCACGCCCTGGGCGAGGCTCTGGACACACCTTGAAACCCCATTATGTGTGACTTCTATATAAAATGACCTTTTGTTCTTTTAATGCTATTTTGCAATAATATAAAAGTATGTGTGAATGGCGTCACCGTGGAAACCCCCAGTGTCCTGTTACTAGAATCTACCAGCTTTTTGAACCAGCGTTACAATCAAAAAGTTGAGCCAGTAACATTAAAACCACTTGCCTAATACTGAGTAGTCCCCCCTCGTTTCACCAAAACAAGTCTGACTCATCGAGGCACTGACTCTACAACACGCAGGACCTCTGAAGGTGTCTGTGGCGTCTGCACCGAGAGGTCGCAGCAGATCCTTAAGTCCTGTAAGCTTGGCGGTCGGCCTCTACGGATCGGACTAGTTTGTCCAGTGTGTCCCACAGAAATGGACTGATGTTTGTCAACAGCTTGAGCTCTTTGTCAGGTTCATCAAACTGTTCCTGGGAGCATGGACACTCGCACCCATCTGTGGGTCCCATGTGCATCAAGAGGACATTTTCCAGAGGCAGCGTTGGGTTTTGTTAGCAGTGTGCTGAAAGTGAGCTTTGGGTGCCTGTGATTCTGTCGCTATTTGTTTTGGGCTTTCTTGAAGAACTAGCTACTTCCAGAAACGCCACCCAAGACCTGCTTTTAAGCATTTGAATCTCTTCGTCTAGTAGTCGTCAGATCCTGACGCTCATCCATTTTCCTTCCAAACACCTCCACTTCAAGAAATGACTTTGACGCACTGGCAGCTTTGCTCACAAACCGTTCCCTGATGGATCCCATTATATTAATGCAATTCTCTTCACCTGTTAGTGGATTTAATGTTGTGGCTGATAGTTGGGTCACACTCATTGGGGAGAAGAAGCAGCAACTGTTCCTAATCGCCGGAGGTCGGCGATGAAAATTAGATTCTCCAAAGAAGAGCCGGGCTGCTTGTTTGTACATCCATGCATTTTTTATTTTTTATTTTTTCACGTGAATTCATAAGTAGTTCTCCTAAAAAGCTGTATAGACCTCACTCTCCCTCTCTCTCCATCTCTCACTCTCTCGCACGCGCTCTCTCTCTCCCCTTCCTCAGTCTGTCACTTCCCTCCTACACGGCTCTGCGCTCCATCTTTTATTTATCACTCTCTCCTCTCCTGTGCAGAGTTCTCCTCAGTGGAGTGATCCCGCACTCCTTTGAGCCTCGAGTGGTTCTCCCACACAAAAAGACGCTGCTTCAAAAGACCTCCGGCACAATGGCCTGGTCTCTCTCTCCTGCTCTCAGCCTTTCTCCTCTAGTGTCTCCCACGCCTCATCATGCCTGTCATTTCATTAACAAAGCACATTAAACCCACTGCTGCACACGTGCAAACACACACACACACAAACAACCTGGGTGAGGTGCATGGAATGAAGGTGCAGGAGACAAAAACTGGTTCAAATGTTAAGTTAACTTTGTTTTTAAGACTGTTCTCTCATTTCATCGTTACACTTGGTGTCTAAATAAGTAAACAAACGAATGGAAATGAGGACGATACAACATTGTGTTTTAGAAAGGAAGTTTCCTAAAAGATTCCCGCCAAACAAACCGACTGTGGTGGATATATGTGCATAGGTCTTTACATTATTTAGTAATTATTTGGGCCTTTTATGTGATTAAACTTCTTTTTCTCTTTATTTTACCACAAACCTGGAGGTTTTTATTTATTTATTTATTTATTTTTATAAAGGAAAAACCTGTGTTTCCTTTGTTTCCACTGTGCGTGTCTCTCTTTGGGGTGTGCCTCCATCCTTTCCTTCCCTGTTCTAGCCTGATGACATCATGCTGTGTGTGTGTGTGTGTGTGTGTGTGTGTCTGTCATTCATGGGCAGGGTATAGAAATCTCTGAGGTCTCACAATCGACACAACTGACCAAGGACTTTGCGTTTCAAAGCCTCCCTGAACGTTATGAATCTTGCTCAGTCTGTCGAAAGTTTGTGAACCCCTAGCTTTTCATGAATGAGCACCTAAGACTAAGGAAAACTATCGCGTATGTAAAACGACCCTGTTGCCATGGAAACAGTCCTATGTCAGCACCATCATTACTCTTCAAACAGCCTGAAGACTTCAGTCTTTAACAACAGCTTCGGGGGAAACACTTGTCACGTTAAAGCAAAAGCTGCTCTTCATACCAAGCGAGACACTTTGATCTTTGTGCCGAAGCTAAAAACATCTGCAAATAGCGTCTAATGTGAAGAAACATTTTATTCGTGTGTTCACTTCTGGGGAAAAACAAGCAGTATATTTGTTTGTCCATTTGATTCTCAAAATCTTCGTGTGTGTTTTTGGGGACGGGTTCCTGCTGAGGACATGTGCCACCCAGTGTCCATACCGTGCATCTGCAGTACAGCTGTAACAATTAGCCTGCCCTCGGTTCCGTTGCCTCTTCATTTACTGTAATGCATTCATATAAAATGGGAACGTGCAGACACGTGCGCTGGTATGCAGTGTGTGGGTTTGGGTTTTTTATTATTCCTTTCATTTCCATTCACCGATCTTTAAACCGTGTTTTCCACAGGGCTGCTCTGTGAAGCGTCTCCAGTTGACTCATCGTAAAAGTGCACTGCACAGTAAAATGCGTTATTACTGAGGGCTTCATCCAACCTTCAAATTAAAATCAAGAAAATACTTGCACTCACACCAAATGAATAGAATAACCTGTTTTTATCAAGGGCATAAACTCTGTTACTTAAAAGCTCTTCCAAGAAATATAGACCGAGTGTACGGAGAAATCTTCAGTGTAGAATGTCTTTATCTGATGATCTTATACATCTTCTTTCGGCTGTTCCTGTTCCTGGGGGCAACGTTGGCCACAGGATCGGAAGATTGTGGGTTCAAACCCCTTACCAGAAGGTTGCCCTGAGGTACCCTTGAGCAAGGTACCGTCCCCACCACTGCTCCCCGGGCGCTTTCATAGGTGCTCCTTGCTGCACGGTGTTTGAGTGCATGGGTTAAATGCAGAGGTCCAGTTTCGTGTGCTGTGCTGTGAGCTCGCAATGACGAGAATAGTCACTTTCACTTTTTCACTTCACTTTTAGGGGTCGCCACATCCGTTTCCATTTCTTCCTGTCCTCTGCATCCTCCTCCTGCAGAAACAAAGTTAACACTTTTTATACATTCTCTAAGTATTCTAAGTATAATCATTTTAATTTTAGTTTTCAGTCCACTAGTATCTGTTGCCTGCTGTCTTGGGTTTTTATTTATTGTTCTTTGTTTTTTAATACTGAAACTAAAACGGAGTTACTTATTGAGTCCTGTGACTTTTCTGTGCAGTTCCTTTAATCAGCAAAAGTGTTTCCATCAGGGCTGTTCGTTATTTTCTGTGAAAATAAGAATATTTTTGAAAAGATCTTAATAGATTGTTGATGGTTTTATACCATGTATTATAACGTGTAGAAACATCTGTAGATGTAAACTCAGGATGGGCATGTTCCTCTATTAATGTATTGTGTGTTTTAATCAGTATACTTCTCTGAGTGTCTCCTGGACATTGTTGGTGCTTAAAAGCTCTAATAAATAAAGAATTTAAACAAAAGTGGATTCACTGCAGTGCCTGTCCTTTCCAAGAAACCTGGTTGTAACCTCACTTCTAAAACCAAAACCTCTCTCTCTCTCTCTCTCTCTCTCTCTCTCTCTCTCTCTCTCCCCTGCAGAGCTGAATATGGAGTACAACCCTTCAGACCACCCGCGGGCCAGCACCATCTTCCTCAGCAAGTCCCAGACAGACGGTAAGTGAGCTGTCGACCTTCTGAAGCTTCTTTATGAATTAGACGACTGTAATTAAAAACAAACGAGTGAGTCTGTTGCCTTTAATTTGAACCAAATGAATAAGGAAACAGAACCACAGATGGCCTTGCCTTGTTGAGAGAAAGAGAGACAGAATGAAAGAGAATCAGTCCGTCTGTGTTTCTGAATAATGGTTTCATTTAACACACCACCTCCGGGGGGAGATGGCTTTGTGAACCATCTTTTATTCCTTATTTCAGAGGTTGTTAGTGAAGCTAATCCTCTGCTTTCCAGGCCATCTTGGTGCTATTCCTCTGTTTTTTCCACTTTTTCTCTTATATAACTAATATGCTAGAGTGTGCACCTCCTTGGTTTGAAGAATTTAAAGAATGACATCGTTTTATAGTTTATAGTTAGGGCGTCCCATTACAGTGTATCTCTTAATTATTCACAACACTTGTAACCAGAGTTACACCCAATTTTGTTGAAGAAAAGATTAGAAACTGATTTAAACATGATTGTACTTTAGTTTTGAATGAGTTTCGTTATGAGCTGAAGTTGTAGTTATGTAACATCCAGGATGCCCTATATTTGAGATGCTTTGTTTAATCAAATAATATCATGAATTTGATCATTCCAGCTTTGAACACCTTCTGAGGTGTGTCTTTGTAGTTTTTCAATCAATATTTTAATCTGTGTATTCTGGATAGGATATTACTGAATAAGGCAACAGTTTATTGGTTTCTGAGCAGGTTGATCACATCATTAGTTAGGAAAGGACACTGATTGGCTGCAAGTTTCCTTACAAGCATCAATTGTTAAAATATAGTGTCTACTGCAATGGTCCACAATATTATTGAACACAACCGCTGTACTGGTAGTTTATAAATAGGCATGTTTTTTTTTTTTGTTTTTTTGCACTTATATACAACATAAAACAGAACAAATGACGTATTTATTGACATCCTGCTTCATTCGTTTTCTTGCCATGTAACCCATCCCTTGATATGTAGTGTATAATTAACAGTGGTTTATCGTCAGGGCATCCATCCATCCATCCATTCACCCACCCAGTCGCCCATCCGTCCACATATTTGCTCATCCATCCATCCACCCTCCCGATCGACCTCAGTCCACCTATCCACCCAACCTGTACCCATCCATCCACCTATTCGCTCATCCATCCATACACAACCACTCATCCTTTACCCATCCGTCCACGCATTCAACCTCACCCATACGCCCATTCTCCCATGCGTTCATCCAATTGCTCATCCATCCACCCATTTGACCACACCCTTCCGCTCATTCACAATCCATCCATTGATCTTCCACCAGTTGGGCAAAAGGAAGGTACACCCAGCAGACAGCTTGCCAGTTAGCCGCAGCACATTCAGACCCTCCGTACAGTGACTGTACATACAGCGACTGAAGCAGCGATTTCTGAATTGTGGTGCTCACTGTTTAGAACTGTTACTGTTTTGCAGCCCCAGTGGTGTTGAGCTTTCTTTATGGTCAGCTATGCTTGCTGAAAATATTCTCCTAAACACCAGAACGGTCATTTTCATAACGTGCTCATTTCTGGGCGAAAGTCTACTTTATATTTTAATTGAGAAACTGCACAGTCAAGAACCCACTTCGTCTCTTGTCTTTCAGTTGCACCTCCCAACAAGAAAGGTATGTCCCTGCTGAGTTTGTTGAGGAACCCTGTAGTGTGTGTCTCGGCCTGTGTGTAGCAGATGTAACCGCGCTTTGCATCAGCAAAGATGCCCAATAAACATTTTCTCTCAAGCAATCTTATGTCATCAGTCATGATTCCTTTATTATCCGTGTATGATTATCCAGCATTACCGAGCCTCAAGCTTTAAATTAATTACATTTACATAGGGTTTATTTTTATTGGATTTGAGGGTATGCGCTGCAGAGTTATGTATGTTGACATAAGAGCATGTCGTTTGTGTGTGTTTGTGCGTAAGCTGCAGCTATGTGGCAGTGTCACTCATAACATTTCTAGCAGCATGCATGAGCTATTTCTGCCTCCAGCTGGAGCTGCTGGTTTCAGCTGTCACTTGTGTCCAATCAGACGGGTGTGTTTCAGCGGCGATTCCTTTTATCAGAAGCATTAAAAGCACACACGTTTTGCTGGGTCAGTACGTGGGGGTCATCTCTGTGTCTGCATGTAAGATGTCTAGTGTGTGTGCACATGTATGTGTGTGCATATATATATATATATATATATATGCACACATGAATACATTTATATATTTATGTATAAATACTCTTGATCACACCTATTATCTATCTCTCTGTCCATGTATCTCTCTTTCTCTACATACATACACATATATATGCGCATATGTGTGTGTGTAGACAATGAATTAGTCTGTTAAATCAACCACCCTTTTTAAGTCATTAAAATGTTACTTTACCACTAAAAGTGATCAGTAGATTCTGACAAACTTTATTCTATTCCCTCAAAAAGCTTTAACATATTTGCTTTAAAGCGATAATAAATCACATTTAATGCATAGTTAATCACATGCAGTGGTGTTATTCCAATTAATTGTATTTAACAGCTCTGGTAAGTTCCTATAAATGAATATATCGAACAACCTCCAGCCCTATCAGTAAACCTGCCTTTTTTCTCCTTCATCCTCATCAGCATAACGTCAGGCTTTGCTGAGCTACTTTAAGTCGAGACAGCTGCCTCCAGCGCATGGCAACCTAACAACACGCGCATCTAGTTATGAATGAAAAACGACGCTTCGTTCCTCTTGGTTTTAACACTATCAGATTGATATGTGCCCCATATTCCCAATGCTAATGGGATTTATGTTTGAATAAAACGCCTCAGAGATTTCTGTACACAAAAGTCTAAACCCACATGAATAAAATATCAGTGCCGGAATGAATTTCCAAAGGCCTACAGAGGCAAACAAATGGAGGGGATTTATTAAGCTGTTCAGATCACTGAGACTTTGCAAACAGAGCAGTTCATGTGACTGAAATCCAAGCAAACGCAGAGGCGCTAACAGTTTAATAAATTCTGATCTCTGCACAGTTTCTTTTGTCTAGCGATGCTTCTTGCAGACATTTAAAATTCCTTTGGCTTCTCTAATCATTTGTCGTCTTTCGCATCAAATGTCAGCGTCGATCTGTGTGAACTACCTCTGCTTCCTGTTTACCTGTATAGATGTTATGAAACCTGCATATATGATTCATTCCAGTGATGATTTTTCTAAATAAGAGCTAAGTGAAGATTACTGTAAGGCCCTTTGCCTCCATATTTTCCTCTCATTCACAGAAGTGATTATTGGCTTGAGTTTTGCTGTGATGTGTGTAACACTCACGAAGGATTTCTCTTTTCAGTTCGGGAAAAGAGGAAAAGTCTGTATGTGAACCACGTAAGTATTGCTGTTATTACTATCACTAAACACCTCCGGTTTTAGGGAATTAGTTATTCAGAACATTTTTGGTTTTATTTTTTATAACCTGACAGGACTTGGGTGGGACGGGGGGAGGGGATGTAGCTATACTGACCTATTCTTAGGCCCCAGATTTCTCAGGTTCTCTCTCTCTCTCTCTCTCTCTCTCTCTCTCTCTCTCTCTCTCTCTCGCGCTCGCGCTCACTGTCCTGCTTTGTCCATCTTTCTCTCTCTCGCGCGCTCTCGCTCTCTGTCATGCTCTGTATTTCTCTTTCTCGCTCTCTAGCTCTATCGGTGTCTTGCGATCTCTCTCGCTTGCTCGCTCTCTCTCTCTCGCTCGCTCTCCCTCTCTTGCGCGCTCGCTCACTCTCTCTCGCGCTCGCTCGCTCGCTCGCTCGCTCGCTCTCTCTCTCTCTCTCTCTCTCTCTCTCTCTCTCTCTCTCTCTCTTTTCTCCTGTGTTAGGCTTAGAGCCACAGTTTCGCTCTGTTCTCTAACTCCTCCTTATATACTGGGAAGGCAGTTGCAAGGAATTTCCTGAACATGGCTGGTTGGTTTCAAC
>CM029377.1:5108736-5161236 GCA_017165825.1 Hepsetus odoe
CTCTCTCTCTCTCTCTCTCTCTCTCTCTCTCTCTCTCTGCCTGCGGCTGTGTTGTAGTGGAGACAGTGTGAATGTGGGCTGCTTGACTAATCTCCTGACACACTGCCATGGTCCGGTCTCTCTCTGTATCCCTGTGTAAACACCAGACATTGCAGGCTACAGGTGGCCTACCTGCTGCCTCACGCCGAGTTTGCATGTGTTTGTGCAAACAAGTGTACATGTTCACGACTCAGGAATAACTAAATACATCTGTACGTGTGTGTTTGTTCTTATTTCAGCAACACCCATCTGGTCCGATGAGGCGGAAGTACAGCTCCTGCTCGACCATCTTCCTGGATGATAGTACAGTCAGCCAGCCCAACCTCAAATACACCATCAAATGGTACTTCATGCAGCATTTATACTCTTCTTCCACTCTGCCGTTATGACTTTCTTTTTCCAAAACACTCTAATACATGCTCATCAACATGTTGGACCTGAATAGCAGCTGATTTGCAAGGGCCAGTCATGCTACTGTACTGAACTGTCTGGGACGTCCTCCATGATTATTACTGTTAAGTACTGTTTCATGTACATGGAAAAAAAAATATGTTTGTTTTATTGAAGCTTTGCTTCAGAAAAAAAAAGGGAGGCAGCGGTGGCCTAGTGGTTAGGGAGTTGATCGCAGGATCAGAAGGTCATGGCTTCAAATCCCAGACCACTAGGTTGCCCCGAGGTACCCTTGAGCAGGGTATCGTCCCGGTCACTGCTCCCTGGGCGCTTTAAATAGCTGCCCCTGCTGCATGTGTTTGTGTGTGGGTTAAATGCAGAGGTGTAATTTCGTTGTGGTTCACTGTGTGCTGTGCCGTGTACTCACAATGACGAGAACAGTCACTTTCATTCTTTCTCTTTCTTTCATTTTCTGTTTGCAGTGTTGCTCTTGCAATCTACTACCACATAAAGAACAGGTATGCATTTGTGTTTTTCAAAAGACTGGTGTCTATCTTTAAAGGACAAAATGCAGATATTAGGCAAAGGTTTTTTTGACGATGACTTTTTGTTGTCAGCCACAATGATTTTGCTACGGTAGGGTAAATGGCAGAGCCCGTGTGTTTTTCCTTTTCTTTTCTTTGCTTTCGTGTGTAAGGGCAGTGGCTCTCAGTAGTTGTGGGTTGGACTTCAAAGCCTGGCTTTGGTCAAATAGCCCTGAATCCAGAGCCCTAAATGTCACACACTCTAGACCTGGAATCATACGCTCTGGACACAGCTGGTGATCGTCCCCTTGATCAGAGGGACTGGTATGTGTGTGTCTGTGGCACCTGACGACCCTGACGGGGTTTAACACAGCTGTGTAAACCTCCCTTCAAAGATCGTCATTCTTTTGGAAACGAACCAATTGGCTATAAAATCTTACATTTCATCCACTTGCAATTCCGTTTAATTGAAAATGTAATTTATAATGACTGAAACGTCATTTGATGGTGAAAGAATGTAGCAAACAAGAAGCTTTTGAAATACAAACTCAAAAATGTAATAAAAAAAAATCCAAAAAGTCAACTAAATTCTAAAAATGAAAAGAAAAAGTAACATTTCTACTGAATCTCAACAAAAATATAGAAATCGAATAAATAAAAATAAGCTAAACTGAAATTCTAAATCTAATAGGAAACTAATAAATAAAATGAAAACGAACTTTTTATAAGAGGAATTCCTGGATCTGCTGTTGGTTAGTCGGGTTTGCTTCACCTGTTATTTTTGCCTGATGTTTTATGCGTTAAGTGCATGTGTGCAGTTTGTAGGGAAATAAAAACGAATATTGCTCCAATTTCTTGCCATTTTAGAGACGTGGATGGGCGAACGCTGTTAGACATATTTGATGAAAAACTTCACCCTCTTTCGGTAAGTCTTCCCCTGTTACTTGCATTAGGAACACAAATTCACACTCGGAATGGATCCAGCAAATGAAGGATCTGTAGAACTACCGTGAAAATAACGCAGCCTCTCTGATTGTTCTCGACTCTGTGCAGAAGTCAGAGGTGCCGGCAGATTACGATAAGCACGATCCGGAGCAGAAGCAGATCTACAGGTTCGTCCGCACCCTCTTCAGCGCTGCGCAGTTAACGGCGGAGTGCGCCATCGTCACGCTGGTGAGTTCCACACCCTCTGATACGGACTGTTTTACCATTTTTAATTCTTTTTATTTTGTTGTTTGTTTTTTTGGGGTTTTTTTGCAGTATGAATAGTGCCTCAACAAATTAACTTTGTTAAATATAATTGCTTGTATATGCATGTATTTGACGTATTTAAATTTTGTGTTAAAATTAAATTATTAAAAAATCAGGCCCACAGGTTGAAAACACAACTGTGGATGAAGATATCCTGTGCGTGTGTCACATTACTGATCTTAGCAGAGATATTATCACGGTGGAAATGAGCTCATGGCTTGTTATGGCAACTGGTATCACCCCTAACTGTAACAAGGCAGTCGAGCAGACCTGAAAAAGCACTTTTTCTGGGAATTATTTGAGACCCAGACTGTAAATGTAGTCTTTTTTTTGTAATATTAGTGTCAGTCTAAGGCAAGACGCTAGTCAATAAGAGCCTTTACCCTTGGAAATATCTGGAGACTGAGTGGGACAGGAAAGTATGACTATATTTATGGTCATTGTAATAGATTGTCACTGTTTCTTTTTGTATGTTGTGGATATTAAAACGTTGCTAAGCCGCTGAGTAAAACTGTGAAAATGATGTGCAAATAACATCACAAGAGAAATTAGATTGTTGTCTGAACATACATCCTGTTGACCTGGGTTTAGTGCAGCTCAGAGTATAAAACATTGAGTAAATATCATTTATACTCCTTTTAAAAAGCTTTTTAATGCTTCTTTTGATCAAATCTCAGGGTCTGGGACTTGAACTCTTGAGCTTCCAATTATGGGGTCTAGTTTCTAAATACGTGGCTCCCGCTGCCGCTGTGTTTTATGCAAACACCTCCAGTTCGATTTGTTTTGTTGACCTTTAAATTAAACCTATGTACACGTTCTTGATAAGAATTGGTAAATTAAATTCTTACGTTTTTAATGCACGTTCTGGGACCTCGTTTAGTTTATTCCACTGTATTTTAAACATCCTGAATGTTTTAAATTCATACAGTAATTGTTCAGACATTCAAAAGTTTGAGGTGCCACCTCCCTTTACAGTTTTTTCCAAGGCTTGTTTGATCGTGATCACGGTGCTTGCAGTTTATAGCCAGTCTTTGCAGGCTGTTTTGAAGTAGCTGGTCATCCCCGGAGCAGGCTGATGATATTTAGAGACCTTGTCCATAGAATTGTAAAATTTCATGTCTGTTACTCTTTATTTGGCTTTGGCAAACGAGCTGTTTAATTAATCACAATCATTTTCATTGTATGCTGTAAGCCTTTCCAACCACATCAGATGTTCCAGATGTGCTTGTGTGGAGTTTTGATCCGTCAAGAAAGGAAGCATGAGCAGGTCTTAATATAGTAATGAATCTGGGTATTTTGAGCATATTGTATACTCGGGCAGATGGCAGGAGGTAACAGGTGGTGGGAGTCTGGGAAAATCTGGATGTCTTTCACAAGTGGTAAATAATAATGCGCCTGGTTTATTTGTGAGCAAGTGAATCAACCTCTGTTACTGTATCTGTGCTCAAGCACAGCGTTGAATACGTTCTCTTTACAGTTCTGCTTCTGCCCCATCCCTCTGCATCTCCTGCTGCCACACATCCACCCACGGGCCAATTATAAACCTCCACAATTCCTGCAGTATTTCAGTTTTAGTCTCTGAATGCATGCAGTTCTCTAACAAGTGGGCATTTGATCACTCACACCAATTTTGTTAAGCCAGAGTATTATTTTTTTTTTTCCCCCTAAATTAAACGAGAGGGCTCACTTGCAACGTGTCTGTATGTTTATGAAGCACTTTTCTTTCTTTGGTTCCTGCTTCATGCACATTTTTAAGGATCAGGGAGACACAATTCCCAAAAACTTTGAGCCCAAGAGATCGAAGTCAGGAATTTGGCTGCACACAGTCGCTCACGCCGATTCTTTGGAAAGCTGCTAACCTGCATCTGATTCACACTGTAGCAGAATGGATTTTCCTCTACGTTTACAATCAGCTCATCGTTACACACTTCAGAGAATCAAAGAGGAGGTTTTCTTTCACACTATCACTTCACACAGTACTGGGCTTTCGAACTTTTATGCGTAGATCCTGAGCGTTTTCTGAAAGAGACTCGTTCCTTTCCACATGCAATAAATACATAGGAAAAATACATTTTCAAATGAATGTTTGTTTTCCTGATAATCGGCCACCCTTATGAATGCCCCACCACGTGATGACCAACATACTTTACCATATGGCTCATATGACTGTTCCCACATTTGCAATATGTCACGGTATAACCACAAAGTCATGGAGCGCGCTTTGTGTGAAAGACCGTATTTTCTGTGCCCCGCTTCGTACAGAGTATCGCATTCATTTCGGATTGTTGAATACCCATATTAAAGCTCAAACACTAGAGCTTTGTTTTTCAAGACATGAAGCCATGTTTTGTGCTCTCTGCTGACTTTAGGTGGCCCACAGTTCACACAATAACCTGGGAAGGGGTCCAGACTAGTATCAAAGCACAATTTCATCACATTTCTGTCTCCTAGTTTGTTCGAGCATGACACGTCGGAGCAAAACTGAGCGTGTGATCGATTACATCTCGAGACACTTTTCTGAGTGCATACCGGGTATCGACTTTTGAGAATTGTAATTCTCAGCAGCTGTAAAAACAGCTGTTTATCACTGTTTGCTCCTCTTGTTTCTCATTTTTGCAAACATTACATTTAATCACCTCAGAGCCCAGCCACAATCCACATGTTGGGAAGGATTGGGTCTGACCGAGGATGACCGCTTTCAGCCGACTGTCGCCCAGACCAAGAGGCCTGAAAACTGAATGTAATGTGCCACACGACCCGGTCACATGTTTTGAATCGCTGCATTTTATTATTCTTAACAATCAGGTCCTAGGGTTAGGAGTGGTTTTAGTAAATGTATCGTTGTAGATGTAGCGTTGTAAATGTAGCGTTCCATTAAAGATGCTGCCCTTGTGATAGGCTAAAGCCTATGCTTGGTGTGCTGCAGCCAAAGTGCATTCTTCTGTTTGAACGTGCAGCATCTGCAGTTTCAGTGCCACATGTGCTTTAGGACTGGCTTGTCCGGGTGAGTGATGGTATTAAAAGACAAGGCCAGCACACACACACACGCAGAGCACCTGTCTGTGTGTCTCTGTTTGAGCCTCTTCAGTCTAAGGCTTTTATCTGAGAACTGCTGCTCCTCAACGGGACGCGTTTGAGCCGCACTTACCCTCGTAACGATTACTCTAATCAGCCTTGTACCGTCTCCTGTTTAACCTGTCAGAGCCACTATCGATCCAAACGCACAAATAGTTATTTTGTCCGCTGCGCTTTCGGAGAATACTTTTCCACAAAAAAGTCCAAACTGATTTGTAAACGCGATCGTCAGAACCCGAGAGCTCTCTGCATCAGCCCTGATGGGAATCGACACATGCTTAATGTGGCTCAGTGAAGTGAGAAACAAAGTGAACCCACCCAAGTGCTTTGATCTTGGTGGCTAATCTGCTCCGGTCACGATTTTCCTTGCTGTTGATGAGCCGCCTGCAGGGTTTCTGCTTGTTATTTATCTCACTGGCTTTAAATGAGCCAAATAGCTCCCCCTAGAGTTCAGCTTGGTTCTCATTAAGCCGAAACCTCACTTCTACACACACACAACTGCCCATCGGCAACCCCCACACCTGCATTCTCCACAGTTGGAGAATGCATTGATTGTAATTTGAGAAGAATAATTTGACATCGGCTGCATAACCATGAGAGCAGGGGCTGTTATTGGATTTGAAATCTCTTACCCGTGTGCACATTTGTGTGTTTTTGTAGGAAAAGCCAGAAAAAGGCAGGCACAATCCACCCTGTTAGCAGCAGCAAATGGTTTTGGACGGTGTATTTTAAGCCTCATGTTTCCGTGAACACTGAAAGGGCAAGCTGTTGTGTGTATGGGGTGTGTAGAATTTGCTGTTGGAGACATCGAACTTGGTGGTCCAGGTAAAGTCATTGATGAAACTTCATTTGATGCCGTTTGTGTTGATCTTCCTCTAGTCCTTCATCAGCGATCAGCCGCAGGACAATGTCGGCTGGATATTTTTAACTTCCTTATGAAGAATAGAATCTCATTCTTCTCTCTGGTTCATTTCTGAAGGCTGCATGGGATGCCATAGCACAGACGTACATATTCAGCCCATGTGGGAGTGCAATCCCACCTCATTCTATACCACCGTGCACTGCGTACATGCCTTATTCCACAAGCCTGCCTTTGTTCTTTTTTTTCTCCTTTTCTTTGTTTTGTTCTCAGTTTTTGTTCCCAGCAACCCGTCACTAAACAAATTGGTGGGGAAACCTTTTTTTTTTTTTTTTCCCCCTCTTTACCCAAAATAGTTAAGGAGCCAAAGTTTGCTAGTTACCTCACATAATTTTTACAGCGAATAATACTGCTCAGTACTTTTGCCCAAACCGCCGCTCATATTTATAGATAACTGTGTGGTAGAGATGGTTGGAAATCTTATTTTTGAGATTTTCTACTCAACACAATGTGAAGGTGTGTTATGAGCCACAGTCGCCTCACAGCGAGTTGGTCCTGGGTTCGATTCCCAGATGGGACGGTCCGGCTCCTTCCTGATTGGAGTTTGCATGTTCTAACTGACTCTGTGGGTTTCATCTGGGAGCTCTGGTCAGGTGGATTGGAGATTGGAAACTGACCTCTAGGTGAGCACGTGTGTTTGACTGTGTGACGTCCCTGCATTGAACTGGCAACCTTTCTAGGGTGTTTCTCTACCTTTTGCCCACTCCAGCATCCCCCCATGACCCTAATCAGGACAAGCGGCTATGAAAATGAGTGAGAGTGTGTTGTAAAAAAAAGTTGTAAAAGCTGTTGCTGAATAATAAACTACTTCCTAATAAAATGTTCCCTTATTGGACCATTTATTAAGGATTTGAGACAGTTGTGTTCGACTTTAAGTATAATTTGTTGAAAGTGTAAGTCTTCACACTTTTCAGTTTCAACATTCATTCTAGAGGAGGAAACAGCAGGAGGGGTCTGGTTTTGTAGCTTTTCCAGAGCAGACTAAATTGACCTTCTGGGTTTTATAATGTAGCTGTGAGCAGTTCTACTGAGCCTCCCAGCAAGCTGTAGATAGACATGGAATATTTATGAGGCTGCCTTAAGAAACACTTATTTCTCCAAAAAGTCTGATTTTTCCTCTCTTTCTCCTGCCGTCTCTCTTGAGAAACATTCAGACATCTCAAAATTTACATCATTGGATTGGATTCTTTGTATCGCCTCTAATTAAAGATCTTATTCTTTCCTTTTTGGTATGAGTGTGAAATTTGTCTGAAATTCTTTCATTTCAAAGCCTGTTTTTTCTCTTAAACTATAGGCTACTGATAAGCGTCTGCTTGCTATGAACATATGTTGTCCGGGGTGTTAGATCAGAGTGTTTGTTCAGATTGGGAGCATATGCATGCCCTAATTTTAGCAGCTTTTCTAAAGTCGGCATAAAAACGTCAGTTAAAGGACTTTTTTTTTTTTCTTCCTCCCGTCAGTTTGCTGCTATTTCAGGATGGTGCGTCAAAAAGCCCTGTAAGAAATGTTGTCTGGTGCCTGTCCCTCCCTAATCAGCACATACATGGCTGTAGTTTCTGCACAATACATCCATCAGCAAGTGTAAAACTGTATAAAATACACCAGCATTAAACCTTTTCACACCTTTATTATCGAGCAGTAGAATGTTCCTAAATCAGGTTTAAGACGCTGTTTTACAGCCGCCGCGTGTTTAAAATTGTGTGTCATCTATAAATTATAGCATTCATTTGTTCCTCATTAAACCGTCCATGTTATATATTAGAAGGTGCGTCATTTGCAACTAATTCCGTTGTAAAAGATTATAGGATTAAATATTTTATTTGAGATTTTCTGATTCACCGAATGATTTCCTGAAGTTCATCATGTCCTTTTATCTTCATTATCAACTCTTGACATTTTATTATTTGTCCCCCAGTGTAACAAGACTACCTCTCTACCTCTCACCCTCTTTCTTTCCTCTCTCAGGTATATTTGGAGAGATTGTTAACCTACGCAGAGATTGATATCTGTCCTGCTAACTGGAAGAGAATCGTACTGGGAGCCATATTATTGGCGTCTAAAGTGTGGGACGACCAGGCTGTGTGGAATGTGGACTACTGTCAGATCCTGAAGGACATCACGGTGGAGGATATGTGAGTGCCCCTGTGTGTGGTCTATTACTACAAGTGTCTGTCAGGCAACCCAAGTTTAATGACCAAGGTTTACCCAAAGTTATACAATTAGTAAGAAGTGTTTTTTTTTTTATAGGTAAGTGATACGAGAGGAGAAATACTGTACAGTTGCTTTTTCGAGATTATTCACAACTCACAGCTCTCCGAGTGAGCAGTAGGACAGAGAAATCTGCAAAAAAAGCTTGTTTCTTTCTAGTCACATTAACCTTGCAGCTCCATTAAAAATGATCAGACTTTAGAGAAAAATTGGACTTTGATTTCTTTTTTTTTTAATAATCACTGGCTGTAAAATTGTCTTACAAACACTAGTGACAGTTAACTTAATCTTCTGACGTTAACTGTAACGTTGAGCTTGCTTCATAACACCTTCAAACTTTTCTTTAGCAATTTAAAACAGCATGAAAACGAGTGAAATATCAACCTGCTTAAAACTTCTGAAAGAAATTTGAACCACCCTCCCACCCCCTCTGCCCCGGTCACCCACAGTCTGAACTGGTTTTCTTCAGACGGAGCTTTACTGCGTCCCTGAACGCTGCAGCCGTCCCCCAGTCTAGGGGGGTTGGGGAATAAATCCATAATCAGCATCACACAGACAGACGGAAAGACAAATGATGGGGGGCATGAATGTAGAATTGGCAGCCTATTCATGGCATGTTTGCCTAATGCGCTGTGCCCTCAATTGTCCTAAAAATTTGCATAAAAAATAACAAGCATGTCCAGTTGACAGTCCAGTGGGTGACCCTGGTTATGATGGGCTACTCAGGAAATGAATGGACTAATAATAATAATAATAATAATAATTGTTATAGCAGTTTTTTTACGCAGCAATAGTAGTAGTAGCAGTGTTAGTAAAATAATAATAATAAATGTATTGAATTACTCATTAATTAATTTACTTAATTAAATGACATTAAACCTTTAATTGCAATGAATTAAATTGGAATTGCGTAATAAGTACACATCTGATTTATAACTTTGACATTTCTACAGTTGGTACCGTCACCGTTTCGTTCATCGTGATAAGTTTAGCACATCGTGTTGCTGACGGTTATATGAAAGCATAAATAATTGACCTCCACAGCAAATTTCAAACAATTGCTCTGTATTTAGACATCATGGATTCCCTCGCGTGTACTTGAGGACGCACAAAGGTTTTCTGATATTTAAACCGCTCGTCAGTGGTGTTTGCAGGGGCTGCTGAGTGGAGTATTAGTGAATATGTGTGGCACTCGTAAGTATTCGCTGTAAATCAGACCGTCAGTAGAGGCATTGCTTTGTTTAAACTGCCAGAAAGTGGAGCATGGAAAGGAGCAGTGTGGAATCCATGTGGGAAATGTAATGGAATGAAAGCTGAGCCTCTGAGCATGATGCATCCGCTGACCTCTGACCGCTCCTGAGTACACGGTTATTTTAAAGGCCAGATGGCCTGCTGCTCCAGTCACGGATCCCGGAACCCAAGAAAAAGTTGAACGAATGCATTAGATTCTCCTCGGAGACAGAGGAGGAAGAGAGGAGAACCAGGGGGAAAAAAAAAAAAACTTTTTTTTGTGTGTGTTCATGTGTCAGAGCCTCCACTTCCTGCTATATATAGTCTGTGTGTTGCTGCATTTGAATATGAATGTGGGTGTAGGGCTAAGGCATTGTCTTTAACCAGCGAGGTTTAACAATCCTGGTTTTCATTAAGGAACACTTAAAGGATGTTGAAGATTTTGCTCATTTAGACAAACGGTGATAAGATGGATGCTTCATTGCTTGCATTTGAATTTTTTTTTTCTGTGAAATTACTCCAAATTGATCTGCCCAACTAGACGTACTAATTGTTTCAGCAAAAGCAGAAAATGGACTGATTAAAAGCAAGTAAATATATGCTCTCATGTACTATGTATAAGCATTTACAGCTTTGATTTGTTGGATGGCCTCACAGCTCTAGGACTAAACAAAAGGGACAGAATTAGAAATGGCTGATCTGCTTTGAAGCCTCAGAGAAGTAGAATTCCCCAGCCTGGAGGCTGCGACTCAAAATACTGCATGATCAGTTAGATCTTCATCTTCTGGTCGGAGTTATAAGACTCAGTGGTGGACTCGGGCTCAAGTCATTCTATTGAGGAGCGTAATTAAGCAAATAAAATACTTTAAATTCAGTGCTGCATGGAAGCCAGTGTAGGTTCTGGAGGATTGAGCCGATGCTCAGTGTTTGGTGGGGGTGAGCTCTCCGGCTGCACCGTTCGAATACACTCGAGCGACAGCGATAATTCTGTATTTATATTCTATCATTCATGTTTCAGATTCATTGAAAACAGTAGAAGGTGAAAGAGCGAAACCCTTCTGAAACGGTGTCCCTCCTTTTCTTTCTCTCTGCCGCTTCAGGAACGAGTTGGAGAGGCAGTTTCTGGAGCTGCTGCAGTTTAACATCAACGTGCCGTCGAGTGTGTACGCCAAGTACTACTTTGACTTGCGGTCACTGTCTGAGGCGAACAACCTCAGCTTCCCTCTGGAGCCTCTGAGCAGGGAGAAGGCACAGAAACTAGAGGTGAGTGCTCACTTATCCATTATCAGTCATCTCCTTTATGAGCGTACCTCTTTATAGACCTATAAACCTCAAACTGATCATTTAAAAACAATGTTTTAGAAAGACATTTGAAGTTATTGGCAAAAGGTGACCAAAAGCAGCATGAACAGTTTGTGATCTCTGGCTCAAGTTGCTCCAAAAAAAGTGACTTGTTCCTGCCGATCTGTAACACCGCTGAGTCGACAAGGTAGCCCATTCACATCTCATTATATATCTTCCACTAATAATATCCCTTGTTTTTGCTGACTCAGAAACGCATATTGAGCACTCCTGTCTCACCCTAGCCGCCCGTGCAGCTCGATGAGCCAGACTAGAGAGAGCCGCAAGTATATCCTCACTTTAAACTGCCTTTATTGGACATTGGGGCAGCGGTGGCCTAGTGGTTAGGGCGTTGGCCGCATGATCGGAGGATCGGGGTTTCGAACCCCTTCCCGATAGGTTGCCCTGAGGTACCCTTGAGCAAGGTGCCGTCCCCGTCACTGCTCTCCGGGCGCCTTCAATAGCTGCACGGTGTTTGAGTGTGCATGGGTCCAATTTCGTTGTGGTTCATTGTCTGCTGTGCTTTGACCTCGCAATGACAAGGGTCGTCACTTTCACTTTCACTTACGGCTCTGTACAATGGAAGACGTCCGTTACAGAGTGGGGACTATAGACAGGGGGGCTGTAGTGAGAGAGACCCGAAGCAATTACACATCCAGCACCCTTCTGTGTTTTTCCTGACGCAGTCCGGCCTTGATCCAGCTGCTGTCGTGGCGGAGCAGGCTGCTAATGATGCTGTTTGTGTGTTTGTGTGTTTGGTCAGGGCTGCTGGTGAGTGGGTGTGGGTGAAGTCAGTGGTTGTTCTCTAATGTGATCCTGACTCCGTTCATGTCTCATGCTGTAATTGGCCCAGCCAGGGTTCTACAGCTGCACACTGTCACCTCAATCAGCAGCCTCTGTCCCACTCTATCCCAGTTTTTTTTTTTGTTTTAGTTTACTTTGTTCTTGCTTCATATCCATGTTTTGTAGATTTAATATTAACTTCTGCTGCCCGCCTACTGTGCCTACTGCCTGAAGTGACTACCGACAACATCCATGCCTTTAATTCAGTACAGATCTGCAATGTTTATCTTTACCTGTTAATTTGGATGTGTAGCCTCGTTATGTATATGAATGTGTTTTTTATTTATGTAATTGATTTTTCATCTATGAAAATGTGTTTGGTTGATTAATTAAGAATTAGAATAGCTAAGCAAGAAAACACAAGACAGCGTGTGTTTACGCATAAAATATCACGGCTAAGGTTTAGCCAACGATGAGTGCTGTAGATCATCACAGCCACGTTTACACTTCTCAAGGGATCTATTGCTTTTACACTAGGGTGCTAAAAACAGGGGCCTGAACATGGTATCATAAATGCTTTAATATTGGACATGTGGCCGCAGACCCACTGGTTTATTACCACGATGGCAACAAAACTGTCACAGTACTGGGTTCGGTTTAGATTATTCATCATCAACCAACCTGTAAAGCACTTCCCAGTCTTGCTCACTGAATTGTCTTCAGATCATTACTAAATCCCGCTAAATTTATTTAATTGTCCAAAAATTGCTGACCCAAAAGCTCATTTATGAGCAACGTCAGGTTGAAATACTGTTCATTGTCTCAAGTGTTTAAAGATGAAGTTGATGTTAGAAGATGAAGTTGATGTAGAAAGCGGGGCAGCGGTGGCCTAGTGGTTAGGGGTGTCGGCCACAGGATCGGAAGATTGTGGGATCAAACCCCTTACCAGTAGGTTGCCCTGAGGTACCCTTGAGCAAGGTACCGTCCCTGTCACTGCTCCCCGGGCACTTTCATAGCTGCCCCCTGCTGCACGGTGTTTGCATGTGTTAAATGCAGAGGTCCAATTTCGTTGTGGTTCACTGTGTGCTGTGCTGTGACCTCGCAATGACAATAATAGTCACTTTCACTTTCAAATGTAGAGACTCTGTTTGGCAAAATGACACAGTTTTATAATTAACAAAATTATTCGACAGCTTGGTTAATAGTCAGGACTGATGCTAGTGTGTTTTCCGTGTTCATTTGGCCCTTATAGTGGTAGCTCTGGGTTAAAAAAATCATGGATCATGGAGGAATCCGTCTGTCGAATCTGTTCATTCAAGCACTGTGGTCACATTCGCTCTGTCAACCTTTATGCATCTTTCTTCTTCTCTGTCTCCCACTCTTTCTGTCTCCCTCTCTGACACTCAGGCTATCTCCAGGCTGTGTGACGACAAATATAAAGACTTGAGAAAAGCAGCTAAGAAGCGGTCAGTGAGTGTGGACAATCTGACGGTGGTGCGGTGGTCTCCTGCCATCATTTCCTAACAACAGAGGAGGCTTTTAAGCAACACAGAAGGGCAGATAGAGACTGTCCACTCCAAGCCTCTTCTTCCTGGGAGGATGCAACGTCTGCTCGGTGCTTCACCCAAACCACTGGGCTTTTCACTTTCCACATGTGTCTTTGTTATTCTGACGGCTGCTGTAAATACAAGACACCAGGGCAGGAGGGAGGGGGGTTTACTGGAGCTGCAGATGGACTTGAATCAACGTATAAATAAACGGTTTCACATGGGGAGAGCACCTCTCAGTGCTTTGCGGTCGCCATTCTGAGCTAGGAAGCATTTTGGACCTTATTTTCTATCATTTACACATTCCTTCCTTTCGTTTCGAAGTAGGTTCATTTCCTTACAGTCCTCTCTGAAGCACAAAGAAACATCTGACCTGATGATAGTCATAACGGCCCAAACGTGTAGTCCTCCTTCCATCCTCCCGTCGTTCTCCTGTAGAGTCCCTCCGAAAAAGGTTTCTTGTTTTAAGCCAAATGCTGAAGATGCGATCAAGCTGTAAAATTGCCACTATTGTTATTCAGGCTGTCATGTTTTTATTTCTAAACTTGGTTTATTGGATGCAGATGCATTTGGATGCATTTTCTCATGGCAAAATTATTACTTTATGGTCTTAATAACAATTAGACACGGAACCAAAATAATTTCCTTTATTTTTCCCCTTATAAGAGTTGTGGAACCATTATAGGTTAAAGAGCATCTTTGTTTTATATACATATAATATAAATAAGGAAATTAGATCATCATGCCATGACATTTGGCTTCTTGTCTTGTTTAAAGAGGTATAAAGCCACAAATTGGCAAGAGATTCAGGAAAATCCAGGCCTAAAGAGTGTCCAACGAAGAGGCCGAAAAACAGGTCATTTGCTCTGGAGAGCCACGAGTTGTAAATAGCATAATCAAGTGGAGTGATTTATTTTCTTCAAAGCCAAAAAGACATTCCATCCTGGATGGCCGTAGTGCAGCCTTTTGGAAAAGTGAACGAAATTAAATTGCACATTGCTGTACACTTATTTTTCTATTATAATTTTACAAAGGAGTTTCTCTCCTTTTGATGATTTAGGGCAGAGAAACTTGGCCTCTCACACTGAGCAATACGTTGACCGCAGTGAGAAGGACGGAGACTCGTGTTCAAAAGCTTTTCAAAAGTAAAAGTCCTGTTTAATTAAAGACGTTCATGAGTCGCTACTGTCCGATGAAACCAGTCAATGATGGGAAATAAAATGTAGAAAGGGAGTTCTATTTAATCCCTAATCAGCAGTAAAACATGTTTAACAGACCATTTTCATAGCAACTGTTGCTAGGTTAAAAAAACAAGCATCACTGAGCAAATTCAATTCAACCTGATGAGAAATTCTGATGCACAACTGATTTTTTTTTTTTTTTGTTCAGATCAGATCACCAGGCTGTAATGAACATGTACAATTACAGCATAACTACAGTTAATCACAGGTCCACAGCTTAGGAACAGCAGGTTTTTTTTTTTTTTTGCACCGTGGAAACACCAGCTTGATTATGTAAATGAGAAACTACCGGATCCGTTCCGTCAGTCTGACTGTTCACACATGCAGAATAGCGATCACTCCAAATGACACTCCTGATGACCCGTTCTGTAAAAGCTGTCCAGCCTTCCAGCAAACAAAGAAGCGATTTAAAGTTTAAGCTTCATTTGATTCATTTTTAAGGGACGGCACCGTGGGTAGAGAAGCTTTTGGCTTCAGTTACGAGTCTTTTCTCTTGTCGTCCCCCGTGTCCTTCTCCAGGTGCTCTGGTTTCCTCTCACAGATATGCACAGCAGATGAATCTGTTGCTAAATTGCCCCGTAGGTGTGAGGCCCAGCGATGGAAAGCTGACCTATTGAGGATGTTGTAACGTATGATTGGATGACAGATTTTTTTTTTTTACACATCCTCTGCAGCAAACACTTCTGCACATTTTAATGCACAGTCTCTACTTAGTTTATGTTTTATTTATTTAAAATGTACAAAGTAATCTGTGCAATGGCAGTTCATGGCACAATTTTTTTTTTTATTATTATTATTTTTTTTAATCCCATATATAAACTCAACAAATAGAACAGAAACACTGTCACAAAAAAATGGCAAAATCCAAGTTCCCTGTAGAGGATGTGAGCATGCTTATCATGGGGATTCAGACTTCTGCACAGATGTGTTGGCCAGCAGCGTTTTTGTGCTCATCTATAGAAGAGTGGTGGAAACGGCACTACTGGAGAGGAAAAGTTACTGCAATATGCACTGCCATTTATTCCACCCGGTGCCTGCTTTTAATTGGTAGAAACATGGCCTTAGATTCCAGTGTCTAAAATCACACCGTTCAAACCAGTGGTTCCCAAAGCAGTTCTCAGGGACTCCCAGATGTTTCCTATTTTTCATGTCGATCTCACCTAACAAATAGGGATTCTGCAGAAATGGACCACCTGGGGGTCCCTGAGGTCCAGCTTGAGAGCCCAATCGTAACTCGCTAACCTTACAGAACATAAAGCAATGTTTTACCATTTTAATAATTACCACATCCTTTCGAATCACTGATCTTTCTTTCGAACAGTGCAAAGTGTTTAAAAGAAGGTCTCCTGATCCTTTGTATCATTTTGCGGATATGTATTTAATAATGCTATTCCTCTGCGAACAACAGACTAGTATTTGTTTTCTTCTTCTTCAGTGGGGAACTACGAACTCAAGCTCAGAAAAAAAGCATTAAAAGTAAAGACGAAACAATTCTACTTTTTTGAAAATGAATATTGTACAGCTGTACATACTGTGTTCAGATGATCATAGTTTAAATAATATGTTGAGATATTTATGAGTAATCAGTATTCACGTTCAGTCATCTCTGAATAATCGGGGCCAAGATGGGTAGGAGTGTCTGGGGTCAAAGAAATGGAGGGAGAAAGAAGAAAAAAAAAAAAGGACGAGGAGCTGATTATTAGATGAGCAAAAGAAAAGTGCTTTATTGAGAATATTTATGGGATCAGAAACGGTTGTTGTTTTAGTTTCATTCTAAAGTGTCTGCAAGCATTTGTTTGTTTTTTGTTTTTTTTTGCCTTCGTGTCGTTATTTTCACTCCACGTGAATCCAGGCCGATCTCAACATGCTGCTCACCACTGAAATCAAGCCCGTCGTGGTGGGTTCACCTTAACGGAGCCCATCTATTCAACAAGGGGACTTTTGCAGAAGCACTGCTTTTGTCTTTTTTGTTACATCAACAAAAAAAAGCAATTCTACAAACTTTTCTCTGCCAGAGCCGACACAACTTTGGAATATTATTTTTTTTTCAAATTAAATTTTTTTTTGTTGTTGTTGTTTGTATTGATTCAAACATGTCCTGCCTAATATAATACACCTCTACCAAGAAGACCCCCCCAAACTCATGTATTCTTTACATATATTTGTGTGTGAACTGTGGTTTGGCCTTTCATGTGGTGCATGCTGTCTGGAGCTTGCACTTGCAGTCAGTAAGCAGCAATGCTTTCATTTGAACTTAACCCATTACTGTCCATGTCTGCCAGTTAAAATTTCCTCTGGTCCATGTGTGTGAGTTTTTTGGAGAATATTTCTGCCCCCGCCCAATCCATCAAACCAGATGACCATGTTTTCACTTAATAGAAGATGCTAAATCACTGCTGTTGTGATGGATTTCCAGAAATAAACGCGAGTTTTCCCAGTCAAATTTGGCGGAGTATGAAAATATGTTGTCAAAAAGAACAACTTTAGTCCTGGAGTGTCTCCTCTCGACCCCGAATGGCTGCCGAGTTTGGAGACTTTCATTCTAAACACGCCGGAGCTCCTTTTCGGTGGAATGAATCTGCAGGAAAACGAGCTCTTTGGGGTTAAGACTGGACCCTGCTTTAGAGCGATCACAACATCTGTGATATTTTTCTTTTTCACACATTGGACACAACTGAGTCCAGATCGAGTTTCAGGATGCCACGTCTTTAATGCCATCTAGACGTTAACTGAGAACTCCATCACCTGAAGATCAGTGTGAAAAGGGACTGGGTTTTATTAGGAATTTGTCCTGTAAAATGGTATCTGTGCTTTCAGAGGCCCTTGGCACTTTTTGTTGGACTGTCAGAACGGATTTGGGGAGTTCTTGAGGTGTAACGGAGGGATGTGTAGAAGTATTCGAAGATTGTATTATTCTATTTATTGTACGTGCGAAAGTGTGTAAGGTCCCAGCCTGGCGTGTCCGGGCTGGAGTGACTCCAGAAGGCAGTGAGCTGGTGAGGGGTGTGTTAGCCTTGCACTGAACTCTACCTCTGCATAGAGTTTTCTTTTATTTTCTTAATCGTCTACGTCTCTTTCTGTCTCTTGTCCCTTTCTCTTGGCGATGTATTTACCTATGCTTTTTTTCTTTCTGACTTCTAGACTCCACTTTCAGTGTCTTTTTTTTTTTTTTTTTTTTTTTTTTTTTTTTTTTTTTTACTCTTGGTGGTTTCTGTACTAACGGAAGAAAATGAAAAACTGCTGTAGTTGTGATAATTTCATTTTTTTTTATTGGATCTGTTTTAAGTTTGGTCATTGGTTGTCAAAATGGTTTGTTATTGTTGTCGTTTCCTTTTATTCTTTTTTTGTTTTTATTTTATTGATGGTCAGCCCTCAGTCTGTGCCCACTCTGTGCCAAGCACTGAGCCCTGTGTTTCGCTCTGATCTTAAGTTCACTGCGTTTTTCTGTTTAGCAAAGTGAACCCAGCTCCCGCGCTCAACGCGGCACGGCTGGAGGCTCCAAAGGCCGCATGCAGTTTCTTACTCCCGAAACCTTTGATTTTAACCAGTGCTCCCAGTTCAAAAAGCAATGTTTAGCAACTGGCACAAGAAATAAACTTTGAAAAGTTGCAATAATAGCGTCCTGGCTCTTTGAGTCTGCTTTCATCCCTAGCAGGTGTTTCAGGTTTATTCCTGAAGGATGATTAATGAACAGTATCTGGGTTTTTCATCTAAAGTACGATGAGCCTGGGAAAGATTAAGTTCTGCCAGATTAAATGAATGCTCATGTTGAATAGATATTAATGTGAAAGATTATTTAACATCCTGGTTCCTTTGGTCAAATTTAAAATCCCATTGGCTCTTGGCTCTGCTTTCATTCCTTATTCATTTATGAGTCGTCTTCTTTCAGCTGCCCCAGTTACGGGTCCACAACCGTCTCCGTTTCTCCCGCTCCTCTTAATTATGAATAGAAAAAGATCATTCTGCTTTTGAGTTCTGAGTGCCGTTTATGGTAACTAAATCTAAATGTGAGTATTTAAAAGCCAAATATTCTCAAACGCTCCTGAAATAGTGCAGTTGGCAGCGTTTTAGAGCACGCTGGCCGAGCTGAAGCCTCAGGCCTTGAATGGAGCCTTAACACCTCTAAATGGGTCCCTTATGGAACATGTCAGGTCACTGGGTCCAACATTAACGCTCGCTGACCAGCCTTGAGTGTGCCTTTAGCGGGAGGCCGGACGCTGACCAGCTGGCCTGCTAATCGAGTTAGAGGCAGAGATTAAATGAAGAAACAGTAGAGCGTGAGGTTTAATGAGAAATTTTACAGGAGGACATCTTTAAGCTCTCTATCCCACACAGAGATAAAAACATCATATTGTACTTTAAATAAACTGCGTCTTATTGGCTCCCTGCTGGGTTCCGGGTTTAATAAAGGTACTTTCAGGGCACTTCATTTGTGGCGACCTCCACAGTCACCTCAGGCAAACAGGGCAGTGTTCACCCGTCTCAGCTTCTGGGACATATCGGTTCTTCTTTCCTGGAGGTTTCTATATTTTCATATAGGCTGGTGCATGATCTACTCTGTGGTTTGAATTAAATGAGCCAAATCGGTGGCAGAGTTCCTGGCTCAGCAAGTTTGCCCAAGTAGCAACTTACACCCTAAACAGCCTTTCTCTTTTAAGCCTTCGGAAGAGATGTATAGAGCACTCAAATTAATGCTTGCAATTTTCCTGTTTCTTCTTTTCTGAATTATTTTATGTCTGTGAGCTCAACTTTCTCACACACGCAATGAAAATCTAATTCGCCCAGCTCCCCTGCAGCCCTGCAGTGATTTGTTTCAGCCGGAGACCCGTTCAGTGTGCTATATACCCAGGAGACAGGTGAGTGTAATGCTTAATAAACCAAGCCTCTTGACAGCTGTTTCATTTGGCAAGCTGTTCTCACTAATGAATGAGTGAACAGTTCTTTTCTTTTTCCTTTTTCTTTATTAAACCTGTACTGAATGTCAATGGCTAGCATAGGGAGAGGAAAAAAACACTCCACAGCTCTAGCTTTACCATGGTGAGCAGGTTTACAGGCGTACCCAACAGGAAACCGGAGGGATTTACCCGTGTTCCCTTAAAAGAGAATTCTGATTATTCTAAATTACTGCATAATTCAATCTCTGACAGCAATTATTTAATGTGATATTAAACTTACTGACATTTTTTTAACAGTGGTGGTAATCACATATTACTTCTAATGTTACATCTTCTTTCGGTTTCTCCTGTTTAGAGGTCACCACAGCAGATCAACCATCTCCATTTCTTCATGTCCTCTGCATCTTCCTCTTTCAAACCGACCACCTGCATGTCCTCTCTAACCACGTCCATAAACCTCCTCTTTGGTCTTCCTCTTCTCTTCTTTCCTGGCGGCTCCATCTTCAACATCCTCCTCCCAAAATAATCCTTGTCTCTCCTCTGGACACGTCCAAACCAACGCAACCTTGCTTCTCTAACTTTGTCTCCAAAACATCTAACCTGATCTGTCCCTCTAACATACTCATTCCTAATCCTGTCCATCCTCGTCACATCCAACGAAAATCTCAGCATCTTTAACTCCGACACCTCCAGCTCCAGCTCCACCTCCTGTCTTTTCGTCCTCACCACTGTCTCCAACCCGTACAGCATAGCTGGTCTCATTACTGTCCTGAATAACTTTCCTTTCAATTGCTTCTAATGTTACATCCCCTTTGGACATGCCCTTGGTGCATTAGAGATGCCATATTTGACCACTATTATCATTTGCTACAGTTTTAGTAGATTTAGTTTTTGATACAACAAAAAAGGAGCCAATCCACATCGTCCTGCACATTAATAATGCTTACAGATAATTTAGTATATCATAGATGACTCGTATCATCACTACATTCACACCACATTGAAAAGAAGATATGTTTGAGTCACATTAAACCAAAAACACTGGATTATCAGAAATGAGCATTAACATTAATGGCTAGCTTACTAAGTCTTACAAGTTACATTATCAGATAGTCCCAAATGGTCAACTAGCAATGGTAACTTGAGACAAGACCAACAGGCATTGTGATGCAGAACGATCTCTGAATGAAGGGGAACACTGCCAGGCTCAGGGTCCCCTGGGTTTTTGTGAGTGCCTGAACTGAATCCCTCTAATGCCAGCTCCATACACGCATCACCACTCCATTGCCAAGCGTCAGGCATCTGCCAGTGGCCATGCACATAAAGCTTCATTCATAAGAGAACAGCGTCCGGTCGGACTCTGCCTGCCTGTCCAGATGCCTCTCTGCCAGAGGTCTTATAGAACAGGTTGAAAGCTTCCTGAGATTTCCACTGTGCTTTTCTCTGAGCCAACGCAATCCAGTCTCACCAAATGTTCTGAAGAGTGTAAGTGATGGACATTTTAATATGCCACTGCTGGACATTGCATCATTCAGGAAAGGATTCCAAAATGGAGTGACTGTTAGACTTCTTAACTCATGCATGCAGACCTCAAGCTTTAAGCTGAATTAAATTGGAAGAAAAGGTGAATTAACATCATAATATAAAATAATTCTGACATACTAAACTTTCAAAGCACACTCACACTGAAGGTCAATCACATCATTGATGTTACTTTGCATAGACCAACATCAACCATCAAACATCTCAGTCTAAAAAAAGGTTTGTTTCTTTTTGTCGTATAAGACTCAGTTAGACATTTACTTATTAGAAGCTGAAAATTAGAAACCTGAAATTGATGTCATGGTCTATTTCTTGATGAAGGTCCCAGAAACACACAGCCTGATATTAAAACATTTTCCACTGCAGATGAGAAGTTAATGCAGTCTAATCCTGATGCTCGGTGTTCTCCTGTAAGGACAAATAGAGCCGAAGTATCTCAGCAATGCCTGAGCGCCGACGTGCCTTTGGTGAGTAAGAATAGCACCACAATGGAGCTCGTGTCTCTCGTCTTCTGTTGTCTGAGAACAGTTGTCGTCCTGGACAGACTGAGGGAGAGAGGTAAGACAGGAAGCAGTGGCAGGAGCTGGGTGGATAACACTAAACTAGGCCCAGCCAGCAAATGTTTCCTGCAGGAATTTTGCATTGCTTTAATGGGATCGGTTTAAATTCCCGGCACAAGGCTCCATGTGATGGACTATCTTGGACTTTAACTGGAAGATACGAGTAAGAAACAGTTCCTTTGTGGTGAACTTGGATCATGGGGAGGCAGGGTGCTTCAGAGGCCATCTTCATCTCTCTCAATTACAACATCAGTATTGTGGGTAAGTATTTAACTCTTCAAAGTAGCTTTGTTTCATATTTTTGTTCCTAACATTCAACCTAAAACATGAATTTTCACCAAAAAAAAAACAAACAAAAAAAAACAGCAGTAGCATCAGATTACCAGAACGTGCATTTGCTGTAAGACTGACTGTGACAGCATGCTAAAGGAAGCCTGACTTTCTCTGGATACATCATTATTCATTGAAAAAGAAATGGGAATAAAATACATCACATACAATTCATGAATCATTATTTAAGTAATTTAGTCATACGTTGTTTTTTTTTTAGGTTTTTAGATGTTCTCTTGCAATGCAAGTTCATGTCCATCCAAGTTTCCGCCTTGACATGCTGATCTGTTCATCTTCCAGGGAAAGTGTGGCTGGTCCTGATGGTCTGTCTTCGTATTTTGGTCCTCTTCTTTGCTGGCTATCCCCTCTACCAGGACGAGCAGGATAGATTTGTTTGTAATACAATCCAGCCCGGCTGTGCCAATGTGTGTTACGACGTATTTGCTCCTCTTTCCTTGTTCCGCTTTTGGCTGGTCCAGTTCACGTCCATTTTCCTCCCTTATGTTGTGTTTGTGGTCTATGTGATCCATAAAGTTGCTTCCAACCTCCCAGTTTATCCTGAAGCTTCTGAGAGCAAGAAGCTTGGGTGTCTCTACAAGATCTCCCACAATCATTCGAAGGAAGCATCTCTGTCAAAATCCACTGTAAATTCTCGGCTACGCCATTTCACGGGTGCCTACATCGTCCATCTTTTGCTCCGGATCCTTTTAGAAGTTGGCTTTGGGGCTGCCCATTACTATTTGTTCGGCTTCCAAATCCCCAAGCAGTTCATGTGCCATCAAGCTCCCTGCACCATCATGGTGGACTGCTACATATCTAGACCCACCGAGAAAACCATCATGCTGAATTTCATGCTGGGGACAGCTGCCTTGTCTCTTCTTCTCAACATCTTGGACCTGATCTATGCCATCAAGTGGTCAGTGAAGCAGAAATGCAAGAAGAAGATGCTGTTGGAGAAGATGTATGAGGAAGAGAGGTGCTTTGTTTCTAGAAATGGAAGCACAAACTCTGCCAACCATGTAGCTCAGGACCTGCTGGCCAGTGGAAGCTTTCGGAAGAGAATAAGCAAGTCCTGTGTCGATGATGGGGCTTCACAACAGTTAGATATGGACCTTAACTCACCTGTAACTCATGATGAATCTCCTCTAGGAAACAACCTTGGGACACCTGGCTCCATGGATTGCAACAAAACTAGTGGTTATTCAAGTCCTCAAGATGAAGGGATGGACCGAGAGGGCAGCGAAGTAGCGCTTTGTCCTTCTGAACCTTTGGGCACTCCAAGGTCTATCCGAGTCAGTAAGCGCAGTCGCCTCAAACCACCCCCACCCCCCAGGCGGGACAGACCTGCAAGCACGGGGACGCTGGACATGGCTGAAGCGGCTGCAGTTTGTACAAGGAGTATAGGGCAGTACACACTGGTGGAGATGAGCACAGAAAGTAATCTGCTATCCACTAGTGGAGAAGGACAGGAAAAGAGGTCAGAGTGGGTCTGAGAGTCCAGATGATACTGTGTGAACTCTTTTAGGTGTCAAGGTAAAAGTAAGGGTCCACCAAACTATGGTGTCCCCATACAGGGCGTGAAAGAAGTTATGCATTGACAGTCAGAGGACCCATGACTGTAATTATTACAGTGATTACAGCTGAGATTCATAGCAGGTTCCTGTGACACCCAATGTTAGTTTGCACCTTGGAGTAGCCCCTCTAATGTTTTTTGCACCTAGTGAAGTTTAAAGTTTAAGGATACACTGATAATTGAGGTACATATTCTGAATATAGATTAAAGTTCACAAGCTTAAAATGTTAGGGGGCATCATGAGTTCCAAGAAACGGAGGCTTTATATGAGAAACACCAGACCTGTGATGAGTACAGCTGCTCTTCACATTTGGGTGTATAGTCTGCTGTAACTGACCTTAAACGAGGAGGGGCTTAAGGCTTATTATTTGGATCAGATTTATTAGAGCAACAAAAAATGGCAAAATATGCCACTGGGGGACCTTGGGGAAGAGATGAAATGAGAACTGCACTGATCAAAAGACCTGCAAGTGTTTAGATCAGTCTAAAGAGACTTTAGAACTGGATTCCAGCATCAGCTCTGTATAACGCCCATCAGAGTCACGACCTTCAGTGTCCATCTGTCGCTTCTTTAGCTTTAGCGCTTTCAGACTGTGTCTCACTAAACACAGACAGCCCTTGACCTTTTTTGACCTGCCGAGTGGTGTAGGCGTGAAAGGTCTTTCTAAAACCAGGTTTGTTGTATCCAGAAGAATCTCTGGGGTTGCTAGGTCAAAGCTGCCGCACATGCTCTTCCCTGTGGAGTCGCCATCGGACCTCCAGTCTAGCTGGGTGGAGGATTTCTCAATTTCTCAGAAAATACTTTATTTAAATACAATACTTTGTATAGGTGAGTTGTAGGTGAGGGGGGAAAAAAAAAACTTAACTCAATGTAAATGTAAAATAATGTATTTATATAGTTACGGTCTCAGGTATATACTCAAGCCAGATCTAACACCAGCAAAGGATCTGATTTAGAAGTTCTGGCAATAGTCATGTAAAAAATCATAAAGTACTTCTTTTGTATTTGCTCTAATGTCGGTTTTTAAACCAGATTAGAAAAATTGCTTATTATAACATGAGATTTAAGACTTTTGCTCAGGGCTCTAAGTGTTTACACAAGTTTATATATTCATTTAGAATTTCCTGCATCATGAACCTGCTTGGGGGTGGCTGGATATGTTTAGAAGCTACTAAGCTCTTTGTAAAATCTAGTTTATGGGGCTGAACCTGTTTTGGTTTTGTGCAGATTAAGTGTAACCAGTAGGCAATATGATGGGATACAATTCCCAATGTTGGCTAAATGGCCAGATTGCACCTCCCTCGTATCAGGAGTTGTGTGTGTGTGTTGGTGTGAGGCTAGGGGTGTAGTAACATATATATCTGTTCCTGAATGCAGAAAGATGGATAAATTGGTTGCTGTGAGCATTAAAAATGGATGCTTTTCTTAGCTGTAAAAATAACCCGTTACATAAATAAATAAAGCAAGCAAATAAATGTGTAAAAGATAAAGTTAGTGAGGCCTAATTAGCATAATCCCATTTTAATTATACTGAAGGGACCCTGTTTGCTTTGCTTCAGCTATTAGCAATGTCTGCATTTTTTAGGGTTGAGGCTTCCTTTAAGAGGCCACTGGACTCAGCCTGCTGTGCAGCACAAAGCAATTAGAGTCAAAGCTGCGATGCATATTTATGGAGGCGGTTTGTCACAATATATTCGAGGCCCCAGAGGGCTGTGAGGCTGGAACTTTAGAACATATACAAACACTTAAAATAGCGCGCTGTGATCCAGTGGAACGCGAGAGTGTGATGACTCCTGCCTCACACCAACATCTACAGGCTCCTCTATCGGCCAATGAAATGCAGCCTGCTGCCTGCCCTCAGCCGCAGAACTCTTGTTCTTCCAAGAGCAGTCGTGTGTCACGGAAAGACAAAAGCGGCCTCTGCCTTACTTATTGACACACACTCAGATGTGTCACCGCTGCTGATTTGTCATTGCAGGGTCTGTTTCCACTCATCCTTTGCCACCAGCTTCTGTACTTGGGTTCATGGCAATCCGTTTTGCTGGCAAGAGGCTCCAGACAAGTCCAGCTTTTGAAGGGTTGATGGGGTTTGGGTGACATAAGAGAACCACCACAATGTACATCAAAAGTACATCACTCTTTTTTTACACGAACAGATCACATTCTGTCCGAAGGTGGGAACCGTATACCATCTCCAGGTTACTGACATGACTTTCAGCCTAGTCAACCTAGGCTTTGAAGTCAGATCCAGACTGCTCACAGACAATAGAGCCAGGACTCTAGGCGTGGACTCGAGGCGGAAAAAGTGCTTGATTTATGAGACTCTGAGAACTAGGGACACTAAAAATCCCTTCTGTGATCTGAACTTTTTATGTGATGTATTGCTGAAGCAATCTTAATATGTTTTGAGGGGGACGTTTGTTTTCTTTTAGGGGGCATGAATTTTAAAACTGCAAGTTGGTGTTATTTGTCATGTTATGTCTGTATATATAGTGCACTGATAAATCCCTGATGAGCTTCATCAGTGTGACACAATATATATTCATGTTGCTACCATTCGAATATCTAATAAAGATTTTGGGAATCTGAGTGATGCCTGACCACTGGTCTGTAGGCTAATAAACAAGCTAGCAATAGTGCACCTTCAATGTAAGGTGGATTTAATGTTATGGCTGATCAGTATGCCATAACATTAAATCCATTTGCCTAATATATTATAGGTCTCCAGCTCTGACCTGTCAAGATGGTGAGTGGTGCTATCTGAAACCGAGAAGTTACAAAGCCTCAATGGAATGGACTGCTTTGTTCAGCACATTCCCCAAAAGCATTGCCCACTGGATGGAGATCTAAAGAGTCTGAAGGCCAGGTGAACACCTTGAAGTCTAGGTCATGTTCTTTAAATCATTCTGGTTCCTGCCTTTAGGGAAAACAACGAGTTGCAGTGAGAGGTGTGCCTGGTCTATGACAGTGTTTAGTTGGGTGGTATGTTCCAAACTGACATCCACTTGATTCCCAGGATCAAAGGTTTCTCAGCAGAACATTTCCAGTGCATCACACTGCCTGCACCATCTTGATCTCCTCCTACAGTGGATCCTGGTTCCATCACTTCCCCAGGTAAGTGATATTCACACACCTAGTCGTACACATGATGCAAAACCGTTCTGCAGCTATTCAGCCCCATGTGTAGCAAGCCATCATTCCCCACCCATGTTAAAGAACCTTGGCCCGGTTACCGGTTCACCGCTTGTCTTTCCTTGGACAACATTTGGTAAATACTCACCACTGCATACTGGAAACAACCCACAGGAAGTGAAAGTGACTACCCTTGTCATTGTGAAACGCAGTACAGCACAACACAACGAAATTCAAACTCTGCGTTTCACCCATACACACATGTGCAGCAGGGGGCAGTGACGGGGACGATACCTTGCTCAAGGGTACTTCAGGGCAAGCTACTGGTGAGTGAATTGAACCCACAATCTACCAATCCAGGGCAACTCCTTGACCTCTAGGTCACCACTGCCCCTCTTATATAAACAACATATAACTTTATTGTGTGTGTGTGTATATATATATATATATATATTGTAGGCTTGATATATATAATGGAGTTGTGTGGTTGGCTCATTATAGCAGGCTGCCCTCTAGTGGATATAAGGAGCTATGTGAAGACCTGCAGTGGAAAATTGTAGGCTTGAGGATTATGGCACACTGCTGTGTTTAGAATGGCAGTCTAATCTTTAGTGATAATGCAGGATTTATTGCAGTATTATTTATTGCAGTACTTTTCAGTACAGTACAAAAAATACATTATTAACCATTAAAAGAATAAAAAACTTCATATAATGAACCTTATTGGTAAATAACGTTTTACCATCTTATTCAGCAACAAAATGTTAAGATGACACACCAAAGTCAGAAGTTAATGATAGCCAGACCTAGATATGATTTAAGATTATTTGATTTTCAGCCATTGCATCTTGCAGATAAATATCAAAAAGGCTTTCTGTTGAATTTTTACAGACTATAAAATGTGAATTTTAAGTGAGCGACTGCGGCTGCATCATTCTCGTATTCATTTTTCCAGTGATGGTTTGATTGAGGTCAGTAATTCAGCATGTGAAGATAATGTGTAGCGTATCTGAGAGAAGAACGGCAGCATGTTCCTCACACAGTACTGGGTGGTTAGGAGGTCTTGTTGGGCGGTTAGGAGGACAAAGGAGGATTGTTCGCTTTCATAGAGCGACTTCCAGTTCCTGGTTACAGGGACAGTCCCCCTGGAGCAGCTTGGGTTAAGGGTCTTGCTCAGGAACCCAGTTCCTAATGCTGGAGGTGGGATTCGAACCTTTGACCGCTTGGTCCACAGATCCATGGGCAAGTATCCGAGACCACCGCCACCCCTCGCTTTACAGTCTGCTAAATACCTTAAATGTAAATCTAATTGTTCAATTGTTACTAGTATTGAACATTTTGCACTCTCTTGTAGTCTTCATTTAACAAGGCATTAAGGCATTTTTAAATATCTCTGTATGAAACAGAGGCGGCTCGGAGTCGGTCTTAAGATCATCTGGATGACTACTTGTCATGTGTCAACTGTGCAGGTCAGTTTGATATTACACCAATGCTCCCCTCTAGTGTCTCCTCCCTACACTGCAATCTCTAGGAAATTGTATAATGGAAAGCAATTTTATTTTCTATTATTCTCATTAACTGCTTGTTCTTTTTGAGTGATTTCTTCTTCAAAAAGGTGTTCGGTTCTGGCCTTTATCAGACACAAAGAAGACTGTCCATTTAAAACAGCAGCCTAAACCTTTCTGCATTTCAGTGATGATTCATGTCTAGACCAAAGAGGAGGTTTATGGATGTGGTGAGAGAGGACATGCAGGTGGTCGGTTTAAAGCAGGAAGATGCAGAGGACCGGAAGAAATGGGGACAGTTGATCCGCTGTGGCGACCCCTAAACGGGAGCAGCCGAAAGAAAAAGAAGAAGAAGAAGAATTGATGCTTCATGTCTAACAGGTCAGATAATTATGCTTTTGTCTGTAAATCCGTGATTTTCACTGAATGTCACACACCGCAGAGACCCAAAAAGCTGGATGTGGGATTACTCTTAGTTATTTATTTAGTCCATTCTGTTTATCTACCGGCAGCACGGAGGTGCAGCGTGTAGTGTTGTCACCTCGCAGCGAGACGGTTCTGGGTTTGATTCCCAGGTGGGACGGTCCGGGTCTTTTCTGCGTGGAGGGGACGTGTTCTCCCTGTGTCTGCGTGGGTTTCCTCTGGTTTCCTCCCACCGTTCAAAGACATGCAGGTCAGGCGGCCATGAGTGTGTTTGTCTGTCTGCCCTGTGATGGACTGGCAACCTGTCCAGGGTGTTTTAACTCCTCCTAATTAGGACAAGCGGCTATGAAAATGAGAGAGTGTAGAGTTAATCTACCAGTTGAAAGGTCTAAGTACCAGTTAAAAGTATAGTAAACAGTTCTCACATAAATACTGTCATATGTCCTTATATAAGCTCATAAGTGTGTGTGTCTGTACAGCAAAACAACAAGTCCTCGTGGCTCTGGGTGCGATGCTGTCTCAAGCAGAGATGAACGTTTAGGGTGGTTTAGTTCCTCTGCAAACCGCAGCAGGTAAACACAGCTCGGTGAAAACAGTTCATCAAGCTTTTGGTGAAAGAAAAAGAATAAATAACAGCAGAGTTAAAGAGAACCTCTGATTTTTCAGACTAATTCATTGGAAAACTATTGTTGGAGTTGCGTAAAACAGAAACAATCCAGATTCAGGTGCTGGAGACGGGGCCCAGCCGTTCTCTTCATGCTTCGAAGTGAAAAAATGAGCATCATCTGAGCTGCAAGTCATTTTGAGAACAGTAAAATAGTGGCATATCTGATAAATTTGGTTTACTTTGGGACTTAATTTCCTTAGAATGGCCTATAGGCACCTCCCAAGCTTGGACAGATGTTTTAAATAAGTTTTAGGTGAAAATTATAATATTAAAACTAATGACTAATGATGACTGTTATAGCATTTAGACCAGGGATCAGAAACCTTTTTGAAACTGAGAGCTGCTTCATGGGTACTGAGCCTTACAAAGGGCTACCAGTTACCTACACCTACCTAAACTTCATGTATAATAAACATGTTTTAGATATTGTCATTTTCTAATCTATATAATGCAAATGTGATTAAGAAGAATAGCAACAGGATAAAATAAAATTTCAGACCCTGCTCACTGGTGAGTTGTGCATGTTGATGAACCCTGATTTAAACATTTAGGGACTTTAAATCAGATGTTGCGGTGAAGCCCTGGCTGGCAAAGTGGCTTTCAAGACGCTTCACATGCAGTGCAACACAAAACAGTTGGAGTGTGAGGTAATATGCAGGTTTAATCCCATTTATTTTTATTTAATTTACAGGGGAAAAAATGGATCTTGTCCCTCGGTCACCCACCTCTGCATGACCATTAAAAGAGGATAATCAAGTGTGCACTGCAACACTTCAGGGCTTACACACCCACGGGGCCATGAAGCATGATGGCAGGACTATGGTTGACCCCTCTCACCCTGGACATCGCCACCTCTTCCATTCATCTCCTCCAAAAGACACAGAGAAACAGAAACAGACATGCTAACAGTCTTTTCTCCTGAGCTGTGACCCCCATTAACCACAGTGGACACCTTGCACTTTATTTTGAACTTTTCAACCCCCTTAGTGTGGCCTGTACCTCACTGTTCAGTAACACACAGTGTAGGATCAAATCTAATAGCATGCAGTTGGACCACTCTTTAGTTTTGTGCACCGTTCTGCCACGTTAACTCTTCCGTCCTTCCAATGATGAACCAAACCAGTTAAAGTTGCATCATCTAGACCAAGGCTGTCCCCAAAGTTGACTATATGTTCCTCTTCAAGGAGACGCTGACATTCACACATGCAGCTACCCGGACACACCTCAGCTGCATCACACTTTTCCTTTTCCTAAAGGAGAGATTAATAATAAACCAGAGATTTTCATTTTGTAGACAGTATAAAACAAGAAATGTCCAAAACTAGATTTCAAACAATATATATATATATATGTGTGTGTGTGTGTATATAAATGTGGAAAGACGTGCAATACATGTGAGAGCACTTAAACTGTCACCATAAACAGCACCTAAACAGCCCCTTCAGCTTTGAGAAAACTGCTTCCTCTCTTGCCTCAGTTGTAAAAAATCTCCATGTGTTTCTGCCATCCTTCCACTGTCTGGGACAACTCAGCACTGACGGTTTGCAAGGGTGTGTAGCTTTTGCAAAGGAAAAAAACACAAAAGAAGAATATTTGCACCAAAGACTGACACTCGGAGATCTAGAGTAAAGCTTTACAGAATGATGAGTTTGAATGTCTGCGATAGGCTGTGTGATAGGGTGTGTCCCCGTCCTTCGCCCTGTGTGAGCTGGGATGGACTCCAGCACCCTCCCCGCGACCCTAATTAGGACAAGCGGCCCAGAAAATGACTGACTGACTGAGTTTGAATGTGGTGTTACTTGGAGAAATTGAAGATGCTCCTTTAAGGCAGAACTTTTGAAGTATATGCTTGGTGTATAAAAAGTAAAAAAGGATATTTATTTGTTTAGATTTCCGTGGAAAAAGTGAAGGCAAGAATGTTAGAATGGAGTGTAAAATAGCGTATCACAGTAATAAAGCAATAAAAGCACAGGAATAAACTAAATGACACTCGGATGCGCAAAACTCATAAAAAAAAAACCTGTTCTGCCATTGTGAAAATCTGTCATTGTGAAACACAGCAAACAGTGAAACACAACTAAATGCATCCTCTGCGTTTATCCCACACACCGTGCATCAGGGGCCAGCCATATCCAGCGCCCGGTGAGCAGTGACGGGGACAATGCTTTGCTCATGGGGAAAATACTTTGCTCAGCAGGTCGCCCTCATTACCTGACTTTAGTGACTCATTACTGGTCTAGGATTCGAACCCACAACTTTCCAACCATGCGGCTTAGTGCATAACCACTAGGCCGCTGCTGCCTCAAATACACGTGTGAATTCTCTGTGTGTGCAAGTTGTGAAACTATTGTCTGACCCTCAGTTATTGGAGTAATTAGTTCTATTTTTATTGGTCATTGTTCACATTGGCCTCTAGATGGCGATATGAGACCACTCACTGTGAGAGATTGCAGCAGCATCACCCGAGCTTATTTTCCAAAATATAGGCTTGTGACATGATTAGCAGTATTATCATTTGGTGTGATCTTATACAATATATAATAATATTTATATCAAATGCAAATAATCAGGATGTGTATCTGAGCTACATGTTCTGGTTTCTGTTTTTTGTTTGACAAAAGTTCCAAAAGTAAAGCAGACGTCAGAGTTTGACTTTAATTTCAAAGCCCTAACAGCCCTCCTGTCTGCATGATAAGTAGATGCTGAGACTCAGTCCTTCCAAAGGAAACATGTGTATAATGCGCATAGCGGCGCTTCCATGCTGACGGGCAGATTGGCAAATACATAATGGTAGATTGCGATGCAAATTTAATTGCATTTTTTACTTTTTCTTCGCATGATACAAGCAAATAGTTAATTTGTGCCAAAGGAACATTTTCTTAGCAATTATGCCATGCAATTAGCACCAAACACATCCATACATCCTCATCAGGAATGCAGTAAGTAGGCCTGAATGTACCTAATGTGGTGTTCTGCAGAGCTGAGTAATCAATCAGATCGGTTTGAACTGAAGGCAGAGTCGAGATGGGCATAAAATCAATCAGAAGGGTCGATTGGATGAGGTGCATGTTAATAGTGAGCACAAAATCCAACCACTATACTGAGTCATAGCCCATCTAGTACAATGTTACACATGATTTGTTATTCAAGGTTTAAAAAATGAACTACCCTGTATACCTTAACTGCACAGATCATGGAAAAATCAAACTTACACACTTTTGCCTCGAGCCTAAATCTAGTTAAACAGCCAAAACACAGTTTAGCACTTGACTTAGAGGACTAAAATAGTTAAAAAGTGATGGAAGTCTATTTTACTTCAAGTATTGTGGGTTATATTGACTTCTTGAACATCGATCTTTAAAGATTGGAGAGTTATTGTTTGCATGACCCTATTCAAATGACACGTTTGATTGACTTTCTAACTAAACGTAAGGTAACTCGCCCTCTGCAGGGAACCCATTCCATTTTCTGGACATTTTACCCCACCATTGCTATTCATCTGCGGAGTTAAACAGGTCGGAATAAATCAAGTATAAGGTTTAAATGATAAGCAACATCTTTTCTACCAATATGTCCCAGTAACAGTCATTTTAAATCAGAAACGTATAGAAATTTGTTTTTAACCTAGCATTTCCTGGACATCAAACTATATGTCAGGCAAATGTGCGGAAATAGTTTTTTCTGCAAAGTTTCCTTTTAAATGTTAAACAGCAGCAAGTAACAACCCAGATGAAAGTGTTTGCTGAATAGCACTGAAGAAGCTACATTAAGGTGAGGGCGAAGAAAAAGCCGTGACACCAAAAGGGCTTTTTTGCACCGAAAGGGACAATGCTGTTAAAAGTTTCAGCCCCCTCCTCCCTTGAATCGGATCACGGCAGGCTCGTGTGGGACAAAACAAGAAAGAAAACTGTTGCATTTGTGCCATCAGGCAACATTTTCCAGGGAGGTTCTTTGTCTGAGCTTTAATGCAGGTCTGTCAGGGCTCACAGTGAAGGTCCCTCGATGGGGGATTACTGTAAAGGGACCACCTGTAAGGGGCCATTCACGCTCCCTCACGCTGGAGACTAAACTCCACCATTAATGATGCAACTGAAGCCCAAGTAAGACGTTTTTGATGGCGCTCTCAAATTAGACATTAGACAACTTGGTGCACAGACAGGAGGGAAAAAAAAAGGTTCTATGTCCATGTCACCTTTATTGCAGTCTTTAAAGTGAGATCAAAGTTTTGCGCAGATGAAAAGAGCCCCGTTCCCTGCGTTTAAACCCCATTCACTCGGCCCCTCTTGGAGTAAATTAAGTGAAGAGTGCAACAATTATGGAGATTCTCCAACTCAAGCTCCTCGCCTCTAATTACGGCCCCACATAGCTAAGAGCTAAGAAAAGCTTTTCTTTTAAAGGCCCCACAAAAGAGTCCAGAACACGCACCTTCAATAGGGTCACCACCCCCAAGGAAAAAAAAGAAAAAAAGAAAAACCATCATTACTTCCTGACAGAAGAGGTTGCAAAATTTCTAAGATTTCTCCAAATGTTTTATTGACAAAATAAAAGTCATATGTCTTTAGGTAACATCTACACTATGTACAAATTTACAATAATTTTATAAATCTTTTTTATACACAATTTACAATTTTTGTACACAACAATAGTATAAATACATATTACAATTTGTTTAAAAAAGCAAAACAACCCGTAAAATATTTGGGCACTAAGACTTTTTAAGGCTTATTTGAGATCATCTTTGATATTTTGATTGTGTAGACACTTCAAGATGATGGTGTTGAGCTACGCAAAGGTGAAGCAACAGGAACTTTTCCTTCGAAAGCTTGCTCAGGGACGGGGAAAATGTCCAAGCTTCACTTAAGACAGTGTGATGCACTGATTTTCTCTAGGTGTCACTGATTGCATGGCATGTCCATATCAATAGAATGGAAAGAGGAATAAGAATAATGACAGGTACCTTGTTTCTTCCAGTCTTTCCTGCTGCCATTAGCAGTTCATTTCTATGCTAACAGAGGGAAAGGCTCATGCATGAGCACCTCTCCACAATCAGTAGTCCATTGTTTTTTAACTTTCAGACCTGTGATAAGGGCATCTGTTTGGGACAGGACACGGAGCTGGCCGTGCCTGAGCGCCACGTGAGTCCCGTGCTCACGTCGCTGTAGGTGGACCCACTGGTGCCTTTGCTTCCCCAGCAGCAGCGAGTGCACAAAGCCCGCCAAGAGTCCAGCGTCTTGCCCGACCAAATCCAAACACCGGACGTGATGCCCACAGAGAGGCACATAAAGTACTTCAGCATGAAGACTGCATAGTCAGGCCTCCGGAGCTCATGCTCCATCAGGCACGAGCAGTTGTGGCTCGTTTCCCAGCTCTGCCTGTTGTGCTGTTCATAGAAGTAGCATGCCACGATGATGGTGGCTGGGACAGTGTACAGCACTGTGAAAATGCCTATCCGGATCATCAGCTTCTCCAGCTTGTCCGTTTTGGTGCCACCTTGCTTGATGACGCTGCGGATCCTGAACAGCGACACGAAACCTGCCAGGAGGAACATGGTGCCGATGAACAGGTAGATCACCAAGGGTGCTAGTACAAAGCCTCGCAAGTTGTCCAGGTTCTGGTTCCCCACATAGCAGATCCCAGCCACTGGATCACCATCCACGGAGCTAAGGGCTAAAACAGCGATGGACTTCATGCTCGGGATGAGCCAGGCAGCAAGGTGGAAGTACTGTGAGTAACTGGCTATGGCCTCGTTGCCCCACTTCATGCCTGCGGCCAGGAACCATGTGAGGGACAGGATCACCCACCAGATGGAACTGGCCATGCCAAAGAAGTAGATCAGGAGAAAAACAACAGTACAGAGTGCAGGGCCCGTTGTCTCATAGTGCACATGTTCTACATCATACTCCCGGCTGCACGCAACCTTCTCATGGCCTGCAATCAGCCTCACGATGTAGCCAATGGAAACAAACATGTAACAGGCTGAGAGGAAAATAATGGGTCTCTCAGGGTACTTAAACCTCTCCATGTCAATCAGAAAAGTGGCCACGGTTGCAAAAGTGGACACAAAGCACAGCACCGACCACAGCCCGATCCAGAAGGCTGTGAAAGTCCTTTCGTCCTGGGTGAAGTAGGGGTTGTGACAGGGCATGGCACAGTTGGGCATCTGGCCTGTTTTCACACGGTTGTACAGTGGGTGCCTCTCGCTGCTCACTCGCACCATGGGTGCACGGCACTGGCAGCCTGGCTCGCAAGACGACCCCGGCTTGCGCTTGGGCTGCACGCCTGGTCGGTTGTGCCCATTTTTTACCCTGTGTGGCGGAACCTGTGGCTTGCCTGGCCGTCCAGTGGGTTTGGACAGCACAGGTGATGCTGTGGTGGAGTCTGTCCGGTTGTAGTCCATGCACAGGGTGTCAGGGTCCCCCTGCACAGGCAGTGTGTCACAGCGCATGCGGTCCGGCCATGGGAAGCCGTACTGCCTCATGAGTGGGGCACAGCCGGCCCGTGCCCTCTCACACACACTGCGGCACGGTGGCAGGGGCTTCTTGTAGTCCTCCAGGCAGATGGGGGTGTACATGCTACAGAGGAAGAAGCGCAGGTCCGGCGAGCACTGGATCTCCACCAGCGGCCAGAACTGGTGCACCTCCAGGCCAGCCTCGTCCTGTGTGTCGTGGTTGAACTGGTTGGGCATGTACGTGTGGTTGTAACCCACGCCTTTGCACAGTGGCACAGCAATCTCCTGGCAGGTGAGCTCCTTGGCTGTGGTGCCGCTGGAGCGTTGCAGGGCACCCAGGGCCAGGAACAGGTAAATCCCCAACAGGTAGCACTCCATCTCTGCCCAGCGCTTGTTTCTTCTCACCTCCAGTGACAATAGGAACAGGGCTGCTGGGGTCCACCAGTCTGCTTTTTTTGTTCCAGAAGGCTACCTTATTTCTTATGAAAGGTAAGTCCCATCAGATCTTCAGCCTGGATCCCATCATGATCACGGAGTTGCCACCGATTTGCAGACCCTGTGCTCTGGCTGTAGAGGAGGAGGGGTGCAAGGGAGGAAGAAACGGACAGAAAAACACACACAGCCCCCTAGGCGTGTAGGCAAAATGGCTGAGGATAAGCAGCCGTCTCCGAGCGCCGTCCACCTCCAATTATTCCTTCATTTCCAGCCGCAATTCCTCCCTGCCTTCGGCTCTGGTCGTTTCCAGCGTGCGGTGGAGAAATGGAAGTTCATGGACAGAAACTGGAGGGAGAGAAAATCCGCCGTCTGCATGCGGAGAGCTGACAAAGCCTCTCTCTCTCTCTCTCTCTCTCTCTCTCTCTCTGTGTGTGTCGCTCGCTCTCTTCTCTCGCTCCGCACCGAATGGGACGCTCTGCTTATTTATAAGGACTCCGGCGATGCCACGCCCCTACGCACAACCGACCAATCAGCGCGAAGTAAGGCGGGGCCTGCTGAGATCTGCCAGTCGAGACTCCACAAGGTGTTCAGTTGCAGCCTGTAGTTCCCTGCGTGGGATTCACGTGTTAATGTCATTTTTCTAAACAGAGAATAAAAGCCATGTTCTATCTTCAAGTTCCACCTTAAATGGCTCTGCAGCTCCATCCTGGCAATCAAAACGCTGCAATGAAGTGCACGAATCAATTTAAGGTGGAACTGCAAATTTCAGGAAAACAAAAATGAGAAGACCAGGGTCAGACTAAGTGCATTAATATTTCTTCTGAGGTTCACATGCAGCAGTTATGTGCAGTGTATTGTGAAGCCCCACTACTTAACAATCATAAAGTCCTTATGTTGTGGGTTCGAGTCCCACACCCAGAGGTACCCATGAGCAAGAGACTGTCTCCATCACTGTTCCCCTGGCACAGACATGGCAACCCCCTGCTTCTGGTCTGTGTCTTCACAAGTGATGGATTAAATGCAGAGGACAAATTCACTGTTCGCAGTGTGTGAGAGAGAGAGAGCCCAAAGAATTTCAATTTCCTTTTTTTCTCAATAAAATGTGTGTGTTTACTGTCATCTAAAAAGCAGACTGCTGCTGTTTTCTTCACATTATAAAGGAACAGCCAAATATTATATTGAAATGTCTTCACTATTTGCTGAAAGTGGGAACTAAACTGTCTGTCCGGGTGGCGCATTCATTAGCACCTGTTAAGTGGTCTCGGGAGGGGGGACCTGCTTTACAGCATGGGGTGTTTAGTTTTGTATTGATGTGCTGATGGGAGGCTTAAATGCTTGCATGGAGTGCACGCAGGGGGGCGTAATGACTGGAGGGCCAAGAACAAGCAGAGAAGTTTGTTAACAGTGGCATTGCATCAAGACCACCCCCCCCCCAATTCCACACCGTGACCCCCGATGCACCAACAACTCATCATTACCGAGAGGAACTGGAAACACATCCTCTAGTAATGAACCACACTTGTAGCAAGACTGACCATGTGACTTTTACATCATATAAGCCCCTCCCCCTTCTCGCTGTGATGATTCAATCATCTGGTTATAGATGATGTAGTTAATATAATTTAATTGACATTTATATAGTTAACGTGTGTGTGTGTGTGTGTGTGTAGTTACGTATAAAGTTAATATAAAGCTATATAGTCAAGAAAAGTTCCTTTGCTTTTCTGAATTTAAAGAGTTTGCGTTGTGATGTTAATTTCAAAATGTAGCATCACTCTACGGGTAAATGTTTCATTTTGAAAAATCAATCTAATCAACCCAAGTATGTTAAGCCCCTCCCATTCACACTGACATTATAAGGAGTGTTTCAACCTGGGACTGTTTTTAAATGAGAAACAAAACAAGACAACCAATCAGCACAGAGCTAATTTAGAAGAGATTTAAGGATACTAGACTGTAAAGGAAAAAGAGAAGATTGAAAATGGTCATTTAATGTTACATCTGTACAGTGGAACATAAAATACACCTGCAAAAAATAAAGAAAAATGAGAAAAATATAAGATGCAGACCTTTTGTGCCAGATTTTAGCATGGTATATTGGCTTTGCATGATTTAAAAACCTTTAAGATTGTTTTTTTTTTTTTTCCATTTATCATGTGATTAAGCAACCATGAAAGGTAATAAAATGTATAAACTCACAGAAATGAAGGCTTGCTTTAGTAATTAGCTGGAAATTCCTATAATGTTTATGGCCCAGGCTGTACTGAGTACAGTGGGAAAAGCCCCTCTGTGTGTGTGTGTGTGTGGGGGGGGGGTTCTGAATGTGGCCATAGTGCATGAAATGATTATCTAATTTCCCTGAGCACAGTGAACAGGTGTGTAGTCTGAAGTCCCCCAATGAGAGCGGCAGATGAAAAATGGCATCGCTTTCACTGATTATGCGTATTATTGGCGGAGCCCATATTGATTAACAGAGAGATAGACTCCACTCTGGTCTCCAGCAGTTGGAGCGTAACCTCTTCCCCCTACCACCCCCCCGCTGGAGGCCCACAGCAGGCCTGGCTTGGGTTACACGGTGCCCGGGCATTCCTCAGCACAAATGGAATTAGTGCATCTGTTCGAAAGTTAATTTTCAAATCACCATTGAGTCACTCTATAGAAAGAGCAAGGTCTGTGGTTGGGGCCAAGGAGAGGGGGGAAAAAAAGCTCCTCAAGTGTCAATATAAGTGGGAATAAAAGCCTTTTCTCTACATGTTCTTTAATAATCTTGTAAATTTAAAATATAAAATCATTTGGGCATTAAAAACAGCGTGGTGTCGCTGTATCAGTACTTGTATATGAGACAAAGTCCTCAGTGTCATTGTTATACCTTTCTGGGAGTTCAGTCTTTGGTGATTATCATTCTATAAACCTCAGCCTAATCTAATGCTGTTGGACATGTTAATGACACTCTGCATGCCTTTGTGTTTGCCCATTAGCATAGTATGTATTCAGAGGGCAAACAGTGTGATTAGGTCTGATTATCTTTTCAGGAATGGACTAAATATAACCAGTGTTTACATTTCATTAGCCGTCACACTCAGACTGTTGCTCTGTGCCTTGTGTATTAGTCCTCAATTACTAATCTTTGCTTCGGTTCGGTGTCTGTGGGGAAAAAATAATGTGAATAGTTCCAGCATTTTTATCAGGGTTGTTGGGAACAAGGAGAAGCAATGATATAAAAAAAAGAATAATAATTTATAATGCCATTTATTGCCCAGGCACAGTTCTGCTAAATTTCCAAGCAGTGATTTGTTCCCAGCATGAGTGGTGTAGTAGGTTTAACTGGCTTTTTCCATAAACAGACCCCCCAAAATAATGAGTTTTTACAGCCATTTAATTTTTTATTCCAAGATGCTCCTAAAAGTCAGGGGGAAGAAAAACAGACTTGGGGCAGTGTCTGATTGGTCAGTTTCATATTATTATTATTATTATTGTTGTTGTTATTATTATTATAATTATTAACAGATTTTACTGTTTCATTTTTGTTGGTTTCCATGGATACCGCACCACATTCAAGTCACATTAACCTAAGGGTAAGGTTTGCTGACATCAGTTCTTACAACCGTTCGTAGATGATACATGCTTTATCATCAAAATCAAGACAAAACATTCAAAACCTTTGATAAATAAGGGTTCATTAAGAGTTACTGATGTCCAGAATACTAAAAAGGGCTTTAGAAACAAATGCATTAAGAAGTGTGCACTTCATCTGTAGCTCTTATGTCGAGTCCGTCCACAGATGAGCTGAAAAGAGGGAGCAGCAGAGAAGTTGCTTATTTGAGCTCCTGGAACAGACTGCTACTGACCTGAGTCGCAGTCACGTCTGTGCTCATATTTATAGCAATATCATTTTATTTCTCTTCTATGACTCCCGAACATGGAGCAGCATTAAACACAATCAAATCATCGTCTGCATAAATATGGAGATGTTGTACAGCTGTCAGTCAACAGCGAGAGAGAGAGAGAGAGAGAGAGAGAGAGAGAGAGAGAGAGAGAGAGAGACATTAACACGTGCTGCTGAGAGTGGGCAGGTAATGATTCACTGTGAGTTAGAGCTCTGGAGGTCTCTGTTTAAATTTATGGCTGACTGTGCAGTTATTGAGTGACAGAGAGCATGTGAAAATTGTTCCTCGGGGCTTTTCATCTTAAAACAATTCACCCAAGGTCAAACAGATAGACCATTGTAAAAAATTAAACTGTCTGCAGTGTAACCACTTCTTTCTTTCTTCATTTTTTCTGGAGCTTTTAGAGAGTACAACGATTTTCACTGTCTTTTTGCACTGCAGTATGCATAATGTGCTGTGTTTGTAAGGAAGGAGAAACTCCTGAACATTACACTGCAAAATATTATATGTCAAAAAGTTACATTTTATTTCAAAATGACAGCGAAAATTGTTATACTCTCTAAAAGCTACAGAAAAAAATGAAATGAAGAAAGATGCTTACATATGTTGCATATATATTTTTATCCAGCATGAAGTGATTTTTTTATATAAAAGAGTCTTTTTAGTATACCTTCAGACAAACAACATTATTCCAGTTTATGTCTTAAAATAAGTTAAATCATCACAAAATGAGAAATAGATGAGAAATGTTTGGTATAATGCCTGTACGTTTAGCAAAAAAGACCATTTAGAAGCATGTAAGATCGATTAAAGTGCACTTCACCACATTTCCTTAAAAAGATTTAAACAGACATTAACAGATGAAAAAAGAGAAATTCCTTTGATAAAACCCCTTTACACTAAATAGTTATATAAGCCTGTAAATAAAAAAATCATATTAGCCTATTAAAAATATAAGAAATGAGGAGTGAAGATGCTTTGCCTTGCCAAGATTATTTGCTGATTTTAGGGTTTAAGAGTTTAGGGATTAAGAGTTTAGGGTTTAAGAGTTTAGGGTTTAGGAGTTTAGGGTTTAGGAGTTTAGGGTTTAAGAGTTTAGGGTTTAAGAGTTTTGAGTTTAAGAGTTTAGGGTTTAGGAGTTTAGGGTTTAAGAGTTTAGGGTTTAAGAGTTTAGGGTTTAGGAGTTTAGGGTTTAAGAGTTATGGGGAAGAGATACGATTCTGATTCCGACTGGTCAAAGTGCTGCTGTACGTTTAGCTCTTTCAGACACAGAGAGGTGGCAGGTCAGCGCATGCCTGACCGTAGGTCCTAAGTCAATTAGCAGGTCTGTGCTAAGAAATGAGGGCAGCATTTAGGGCGGTGATTTGCTGTTTGTTTTTTGACTTTGCAGAACCACAGAGCGAGCGAGAGAAAGAAAGGAGGGGGGTAGGGATAGCCCTAGACCCCTCCCTCCTTCCCATCTGCGAGTGTTTGCTTTGGGCTTGGCTGCTAATCAGTGTCAGGTGGGGCTGGATTCTCCCTCCATGCTCCCCCGAGGTGGCGGAGCATGCACCCTCGTCAGGCCCTCACCTCCGCCTCATTACCTTGACAAACAGGGCCGGCCCCTCCAATCAGTCTGCCGCTGAGAGCTTACAGGACGGCGCATCCACCCCCCAAACCGAGTGAGTGTGCTTACTCCAGTCAGCAGGTTACAGAGCATGTAGAACTTCCATGGGAGGAGAGTGGGGCCTTAATGTGACAGTGAAAGTGACTATTCTCATTGTGAAACACAGCATAGCCACAACAAAATGCAACCTCTGCATTTTACCCACACACACGTGCAGCAGCGGGCAGTTATTGAAAGCGCCTGGGGAGCAGTGACGGGAACAGTACCTTGATCAAGGGTACCTCAGGGCAACCTACTTGTCTGGGATTCAAACCTTCTGATCCTGGGGCCAACTCCCTAACCACTAGGCCACCGCTGCCTAATATAATGTTGTTATTGTAGAATTACTGCCTTTTAAAGTGCACAGGCCTGCAACTGCTCTTCAGCTCTTACTACCATTACCACCTGCATCCACATCATAGTAATAATCGATTCGTTTAGAGAACCCTTTTATAGAGAGAAAGGGCTCTAGTGATGCAGAAGATGCTGTTGGAACCTTTTGTCATTTGGAAATAATTTTGTAAAGGTTAGTACCTGAATAGTAAACCTGCAACTTAAAGGTAGTTAAAGGGGGATTACACCACATTTCCTAAAACATCTGTGTAATTAAAACACTGGGGCATAAAGTCTCACTTCAGAATCAGTGAGAGCGAACAGAAGTTTTGATAGGAACTGGACGACTGGCCTTTACCTCTAAATCACAGAACGCTGTCTGAGGCTTTGTTTTAGGATGATACTGGGAGAAGATCTGGCTTAAAATCTCAGGCAGGCAGGTAGATGCAAAATTAGGGAACAAAGATGTCTTTAATGAGATTTCAGCTGATCACCTCTGCAAATATGGACTCAGGAGTCATGTATAGTCCTTTTGGTCATTTTCTGTTGTAAATAACATCATCACCACTCTAAATCTTTTGTTCATCACCACTTTAAATCAAATCAATCTGGAAATGCAGTCTCAGGATGGCTTTGTTCCCACTGATTGAATTAATGAGGCATTTAGAACCTCTAAAGTTCAATTCACCTTTAAAGTTGATTCAATTGGCTTTATTTATTTTATGTACTTATTTATGTATCATATAAATAGGCAAATAAATGCCTGGCCAAGCAGGTTACTGAGGCATGTGAACGCATTAGTATTATTTTTCGTCTCCACTTGGAAACGCAAGCAACCCTTTAGGCTGAAATTTGATGAACGAAGCGATATGAAGACGTGGTCCAAAAAAATCTTCTTTTACATTAACTTTCATCAAAGCAAAGAGGGAAACATACTTTTAATATTAATGGAAATTCACTTTTGTTAAAGGATTTTAGCTGGGCAGATCGGGAAGGACCTGGATTGTATTAAAATAGCAGAAAGTTGTTCAAAAAATGGTCAGTTGTAGCAAGATGCCTGTGTGTGTCAGTGTGTGTGTGGGCTGAAAGAGAGACTGTAGTCTGGTTTTTCACAGTCTGAATGCTACACCATTCATCACGTTCACAGACCGTCAGTCTTGCTGCTGAGCAAACCCATATCTGCTGCATCTATACACACGCTAATCTGAGATGAAGCTTGATTGACAGCTGGAGTTTCTGCACACTGTGGCCAAATCCAGTCCTGGAAAACCACTAGATCACACAGGTTGGTCTCGTCAGCATTTTTTAACAAACCTGCTTCCAACCCATTCATTCTTGTCACGGTGACAGCTGAGTTGTTTTTCCAATCGTGGTGTTATCTTGATGAGAGAGTTCAAATGAGAAGTTTCCATTGTGTGTACAGATTTGTGGAAATAAAACCATTTTCATTAAAGGGTTACAAGTGGGAAATATCCAATAACTTCTTATGCTGAATCAGATAAAACGTCTTTTAATAACAATGTCTGTGATTTCTCTCACTGAGGAACTAATAGTCATTCTTCTTTTTAGGGTTCTAAGCTTTATGGACACAAATGATTAACAATGTGATGTGCCGTCCAGGATGGATGGATGGAGTGGTTTTGTGTGGACAGATGATAAGGCAAAATATTGACAAAAAAAGTGAAAGTGACAATTTGTCATCGTGAAACACGACAAAATTCAACTTCTGCTTTTCACCCATTTACGTTTGCGGCATTTAGCTGACACTCTTATCAAAGTGAAAGTGACTATTCTTGTCATTCTGAGTACACACAGTACAGCACACGGTGAACCACAATGAAATCTCTGCATTTAACCCATGCACAAACACACACCGTGCAGCTATGAAAGCGCCCAGGGAGCAGTGATGGGGATGGTACCTTGCTCAGGGCAACCTACTGGTAAGGCGTTTGAACCCACAATCTTCCGGTTCTGTGGTCAGCTCCCTAACCACCGTTGCCCCTAATTGAGCAACTCCCAATTCCTGATTACAGGACTTGGAGCAACTCTGGGTTGAGGTTTTTGCTCAGGAACCCAATGGTGGTAGTGCTGGAGGTGGGATTCGAACTGGTCCATTGCCGAGTATCCTGTCACTAGATCAGCAGTATGCAGATATTTAAAGTGCCTGGGGAGCAGTGATGGGGACAGTACTTTGCTCAAAGGTGCCTCAGGGATTCAAACCCACGACCTTCCGATCCTGAGGTCAACTCCTTAACCATTAGGCCACAGGTGCCCCAATTTTGTGCTGACCGGTAAGGAGTGCATGTCTCTTTGCAGTTAAAAAAATAATATTAATAATTACAAATAAATTCATTTAAAAAAATTCTCCTGCAGAGGTCTACTGCATTTGAAGCATTACGTTGATAAGGATAGTGTTGTATGGGGAAATGGGGTGTGGTAACTTTAGTCATTTTTAGGCAAGATTCGTCTTGTCCGAATCAGCCATGTCAGTCAAGTTTATGAACTGGGCTCAGCTGCATCTGTAAAGACTCCCGCAGCTTTGACCTGCTATAAAATCTAGAGTAAAAATAGCTGCAGGACGTATTATTCCAGCACAAATGGACATTTCTGTAAATATTCTCTTATGTCCTGTGGAAAATGTTTCATATTCTTGTGTGGAGACACTCCAAGATGAATTTACCTGCTTTTTTCTGTGACTCATATAATGATGATATGTAATGCCCTAGCTCAACATTTCCAACAATAAAGTGCTTAAAATGACTGAAAATATTAGTGATTTCTTTGCACCAACGTAACAAACGGATGGCAATACACTGCATGACTTTTTCCCCTTGAGGTTGAGTCATGGCAATGCCATGTTGTGAAACCTTTATGTCTATATTATATTACACTATATGTTCTATATTTTAATATAATTTAACATGTTTAAATTGTTAGTAAATAGCTAAATGTAATTATCTGACTTTTTTTGAAACAGTTCTTCCATCTCTGTAATTTATGCAAGTCATTAATGATCCTTATAGGCACTGCAGTTAAAAAGGCATTAACTTCCTGTCTGTACTAGAAAAGAAATCCCTTTTGAGCAGTGCTTTATAGCTGCTGCACTTTGCATAACGTGGGTGTGTTTTAAAGGGTTAAAATGAAAGGGTACTGGTATCATCCTCTACTGAGGGGGTAAAACATTGGTAATCACAACTCCAGTGTCCATCAATCATTCAAGGCCACTGGGTCCCCGTCTGACAGCAGCGAGGTTGAATCTATGCTCTACCTCTGTATATTCCACTGGTTCTCTCTCTCTCTCTCTCTCTCTCTCTCTCTCTCACTTTCCCTGTGTCTTTTTTTTTCTCAGACTCTTCAGCCTCTCCCTTTTTTCTCCACCTCACTTTCTATGAATCTTCTTGTGTGTGTGTGTGGACTTTGAGCAGATGGTGTGGCGCCTAGCTGACCTGGGAAATGATGATGACACACAGCACACACACAGAGAGAGAGAGAGAAAGAGAGAGAGAGAGAGAGAGAGGAAGAGAGATGGGGCATCAACAGGCAGAGGCAGTGATGGCACCATCTAGAAAGCCCTGAGCAGATGTCTAATAAGCTGACCTTGTGGGGTGGGGGGGGGGCGTTCACTTCTTCTGCTCTTTCTCTCTCTCTCTCTCTCTTGCTCTATCTCTTGCTCTATCTCTCACTCGTCAAAACATCTCTCTATGCCCGCTTGCATGCTCCATAGGCAGACACCTTCTGTAAATCCACCCTGGGCCCATCTAATGCTCATTAGCAAGAGGATTAAGACATGTTTATTTATACACAAAAAAGAGTGAGTGGGTAAACAGGGGCGTTATTTATTAATTTACCCTTCACACTGAGTGCGCCTGACAGACTGGATAGAGGGAATTGATGCTGTGTTTGAAGTGTGTGTTCCAGCAGCTGCGGTGAGAGATGATGTGTAGGGTGAGCGCGGGGGTGACATGCAGCGACCTCACCCACAATGCACTGCTCTGAAGTTCACCCAATCAGAACGCGTGGATGAGGCACACTGGTGACCACTTTCAAGAACCTCGGCTCTTTTAAAAAAAATGAGTGCGTGTGTGTGTGTGTGTGTGTGTGTGTGTGTGTGTGTGTGTATTTCTGTTTTTCCCCACCTCCTCTCAGAGTGTAGTCCCAGTTGATGGTTCTGGCACTGTTTGAATTAAACATGGGATGGATAATGATGAGCACAATTGCATAAGCGGTTTGGAAAGGTGAACACACACACTCAGCTGCTGTGTAGGGACTAAGAGAAGTCCGCGGTGTTGTAGAGAGTGTTAGCCAATCAGGAGATACCGGCAGGTTTTCCACTGTTAAACTGTGTCAAAGTACACATTTTATAGAAACTCATCAAAAGTTTCACTCTGCATTCCGTTTCTTTTTCTGAAAGTCGTAGTGTTTTTACACTTCCTTCATCTTCCAACATAAAAACATGGGCCTTGCTTGAAGAAACAGGCATAACAGGAAAGGAAGGTGTTAACGTGTGGAATCTTTATGGCTGCTGATTGCCTTTCCTGACCTTTGGACATCAGCAACAGCGATAATGCATGACCTTCAACCCAGGTTAATATGCCACCAGGGCCAACACCTTTATAATACACAGACGGATATGACAAATCCTCCCCCACTGCTGCACTGGAGGAGATTTTCAATGCGTTTATAGAAGCTTTTACAGAGTTATTCTCTACTTTTTCCCATCAAGGAGTAACGTTTGCATGATTAAGGCCAGAAAAGTCATCTCTTGAGTAGCGGTCTTACCCCCTTACAGCCTTAGAAGTCACAGTCATCATCAGCAATAAGAATTTCTCACTTGCACCTCATTAAAACAAGCACAGCAAATCTGTGCAAAAGTGTAGATTTTCACAGTAGAGTGTTGTCATCTGAAAAGCATCAGCAATTCTTGGCTTATAGGTGTTCATTTATATAAATGCATAAAATAAATCATGCACAGATTTGGTGCAAGTAATATGCGCACACACACACACACACACACACACACACACACACACACACACACACACACACACACACACACACACACACACACCTACAGTACAATAGCAGGTTGTGTTCCTCCCCTCACCTCCTGCTGTACATTTGACAGATGATAACTGGGACAATCACATTTGCATAACATGGGGAGTTGATGTTCAGTGGTGTGCGTGGTAGTAGTAGTGAAATGATGTTGTTAAGCAACAGAGGTCTGCACAATTGCACAATTATTTGGCAAGCGAGTATTTTGAGGATTAATTTTAATCTGGAACAAATTCAGCAATATCAGTCAATCCAAAATGTTCAAACCGTGAAACCTGAATGTTTTAGGAAATGTGAGCGTGAACATTCTCAGGGGAATACATATATGTGCACAACTATTCGCGACTATTACACTAAATTATTAAACTAAATGGGAAAAAAAAAATCCATCTCACTTGTTTATCATCTGTTAAAGTGAATATAATAAAGAAATAACTCCAAATGTGCAAAAGAACATTTCTGATCATTAAAAAAAAATCAGTGACCAATATGGCCAAACCTCTTTACAATAACAGTCCTAATCCTTCCAATCATGGAGTTGGTCAGTTTCTTGATCTGTTGATCAACTTTTTGTGCAGCAGCAACCACAGCCTCCCAGACACTGTTCAGAGATGGGGACTCTTCCTTCCCGCTTAATCTCCTGTTTACGAAGGTCCACAAGTTCTCAACAGAGTTTAGTTCAGGTGAGGAAGGAGGCCATGTCGTTATTCTTTCATCTGTAAGGTCTTTACTGGTGAGCAATGAGGCGGAGACTTCAATTAATGCAACGGAGCATCGTCCTGCAGAAAAATCATGTTCTGCTTGAAAGATGCAGACTTTTTCCTGCACCACTGTTTGAAGAAAGTGTCTCTAAAAACTGGCAGTAGGTTTGGGAGCTGGTTCTGAGTCCATCTTCAACCTGAAAAATGTCCAATGTTCATTAAAATGTCTTTGATAACAGCAGCCCATACCAGTACCCCACCCCGGAGTTGGAATATATGCACAAAAATGATGACATGATCCAAACACTCACTTGCCTAATAACGGTGCACAGTGTACTCTGTGTGTGGCACTGCATTAATATAGCATGATTGCATCAAGTCGAGGGTGGTGATGCAATGAGAGTCTCCCTCGAAATGTCAGCTCTTATCTAGCTGAGATATGCAGACAGGATTATATGGGTAAGTGACACCATTTAGATGGAAATCTTTGTGCGGCGTGGGTTCAGGGTGTGTGGTAAAGAATCAGGTGTGGAGCAATGGGTGACCTTGTTAACAATGGCAGCTACCTATTGACATGATATAAGTCAGCTAGTATGAAGCTTGATTTGCTATTCAGTGTGTTCTCTGGACCATCAAAAATAAAGTTTTACTATCAAGGCCAAAAATCAGCCATTTCTTTTGTTGCTGTTCAGCTTTGACCTGACTAGTGTGAGTCAACTTGTAATGTTATTCTGATAAATCTAATCAAGAATCTGCTCTCGGGACTGTGGTGGCCTAGTGGTTGGTGAAAGTTTTGAAGAAAGTGAAAGTGACTATTTTTGTTATTGTGAAACAGCACAGCACACACAAAATCTGCCACATACATACCGTGCAGCAGGGGGCAGCTATTTAAAGTGCCCAGGGAGCAGTGATGGGGACGGTAACCTGCTCAAGGGTGCCTTAGGGCAATCTGAACCAATCCGAACCCAGAGGCCTAATGTGTCCCCCCCCCACTAGTGGTTAGGGACTAGGCCTCAGGATCAGAAGGTCATAGGTTTGAACCCCACACTAGTAGGTTACCCTGAGGTACCCTTGAACAAGGTACCTTTCCCATCACTGCTCCTGGGTTCTGGATAGGGCTGGCTCCTGCTGTATGTGTGTATTGTTTAAATGCAGAGGATGCATCTTGTAGTGGTTCACTGTGCACTTTCACTTCACTTCATTACCTGAAAGTGCGCATGCATGTCTGGTATTATCAGAATGCACCAAACAATAAAAGCAGCATGAAGCTTCTTTTAAAAAAGAAAAGAAAACACACCAGGATACAGAGCATCCTCATTCCACATTTTGATCAGTTGTACTTTTTCTGAAAAACGTGGACATGTGCATTAATGACAGATTACATTAATATCTGGATTGCTGAATACAGATTATGTTTTAAATGCTCCTTAACTTTCCGCTCCACTTTAAAAGAAACTTATTTGTCCAAACCCAATGTTTAGAAAGCTAACATTTTACATCTTGAAGTGTGTCATTATTAGATCCATGAAGGGTTTATTGCTGAAGTCGGTCATATCACGTTTCCAGTTCCTATGGCCAGGACAAATAAAGTGTATTTTCAGCTTCTAGCTTCTTAGGATTCCTAACTTTTAATTTGTATACTGCACCTATGATTAAGTGTATGTTGTACGATCTGCCCAGTCCTCAGCCAGCATCAACACAGCCACTGGCATAGAGGGCAAAGATCAGCAGTAGCTATGATACATTATAACTATTCATTACTGTAAACTATGAGTTGGATACAGTGTATTTCATTCAAGATTTATGAAGATCTTGGAGCCTGAAATAAAGTGTTTTATGTTGCTATTTTTATAAAGATTCTGGAAAATTTCACTGCATCACCGTTTCACTTTTTATAGATTTATGGAACATCATTTCTGGTCTTTACTTTTGTGTTTAGAAAGCAGGCCTCTCAGCACTGATCGGTACCAGACTGACGCTGAGACTCACAACACAGTTTATACAGCTCAAGCTAATCTGAGCTTAGATGTTTGTGTGGACCATTAGAGTCATACAGGAAGGAAAAGGTGAAATTAAAAAATCCAAATGTGATCTATCAATTATTATCAACTAATAATAACAACAGCAAAAAAATAACAACAACAATAATAATTATTGTATTCTTATTATTATATTATAACATTATTATTGTTGTTATTATTATTATTATCAGCAACATTATTATTATTATTATTATTATTATTAACAACAAAAACAACAACAATAATAATAATAATAATGTTTTTTCCTGTGTTTTATTTAAATTATGGAAAAGTTTATGTCGTCAGCATACTTTAGCTTTTTCATTTGCTCTCTTCTTTCTTTCTGTAAAAGTCCTTTTACATTGAAGTGAACGTGAAAGTGACTACTTTCCCCATTGAAACACTATTAAACACACAGTGAAACACAACGAAGTGCTTCCCCTGCTTTCCACCCACACACATCCTGGAGCCTAGTCCCTAAAACACTAAAACACACCCAGCGTGTCGCAACATTCTGTTGTGATCTATTAGAGAATGTTCAAATTGTATATACAGCATCCTCCCAAAAACCTAATTATCGAGAAAGCACAGCTAGATTTCATTCATGTAAATCCCTAAGGGGGGCAATTGTGGTATTTAAAATAAATAAATAAATAAATAAAATGAAGTCACGTTCCTGTGCACTGTTCTTTCTATAGACATACATTTAGATTAGTTTAGATGATATTAAATCATCAATTTAATCAATTATAGCGATCTAATATCCAATCTAATATCCTCCGGTAGTGTAGGTTGGATTTTCTGGGCATTTGTTTCCTTTAACAGCACACACACCCCCCCACACACACCTACGCACTTAGTCTACCTGTGGTCAAGGAGGCCCAGCTTGATAGCACTACACGAAAAGCTGTCACTCAGCCAAGAGACGCCTGATTGACACAGAACACATTAGATCCACCGAGGGGCCTCTGACCTGGCATGTATGTGTGTGTGTATGAGAGTGTTTTGTGAATGTGTGAGTGAGTGCGTGTGTGTGTGTGGGGTGTGTGTGAGCCGCTGAAACCCGAGGATGGCCAAATCCAGGTTGGAATGGCTGCTGGTGCTGACCTGCACTAGAGGGGGTCACGGAGAAACAAAGAGCATTCAGGTAGCGCCTCAGACTGTCTCCCAGCCTGATAAGACAGGGCCAAGAGGCTAATGTACAAGAGTTTGCATTGTTAGCACTGGGGACAGAGATGAATAGTGCGGTGGGGCTTTTTTTCTCTTTCGGACACTGAAAAAGAAGGAGTGACAAGGCTCGACTGACAGGAGAGTAAACACTCTAAATCCGGCAGACATTCCAGACATTTCAAGCAGTGCTGAAAAGTGCCATACAGCACTGTAATAATCCTCTTTGTGGCGGTTAAGTTCAGGCTTATTCACCTCCCATTCACAACAGCCTATAAGTCACCCTGCCTTAAAGCAGCATTAACATATTTATGCAGAAACACACAGTATCTGTTACGCCGACTCCACTCGCTGTATTACAGTTGGATGGGCACATGTTTTTGTTGCCCGAAGCTCATCATTTCACAGCGCTGTGCTTGAAACACTGGCGTATATGTCTTTCTGCGCTAGTGCACCCAGTAAGTCTGAGATAAATGCACGAATGCAGGGCGGGGGGGTGGGGGATTTCCTTGCGGAAGTCAATTTTTTCGTCAGTGTAATCCTAGATGAAGATTTCTTGCAGTGATTCATAGAAAGTATATCTTGTTGCAAACAAGGCGATTCAGTTACCATGGCAATAAAACAGATTGGCTTACCTGCAAGGGAGCAGACTTTCACAACTTTCTAAACATTTTTTATATTAGTTATTTATTGTATATTAATGTATTATTCGCTTATACCAGCTAAATGAAACCTTTTTTAACTGATTTTTTAATCATACCTGAATAGAGGCAGTAATTGGTTTCCAATTCAATCATCTTTCATCCTAACCGGGGTGGTGGGGTGTTCTGGAGCCAATCGAAGGGCTGAAAGGCAGAGAAACAGGTTGTTCATCCATCCATCCTCTTAAATGTCTGTCCTGACTATGGTCGCAGGGGATACCGGAGCCTTTACCAACTTTCGAAAGGAAAAAGACAGAAACACCCGGGAGAGGTTGCCAGTCCATTACAGAGCAGACACACAGACACAGTCCCATTTAGGACAATTTAGCACCTCTAATCCATCTGCATGTATTTTGAATGTGGTTGGAAACCAGAACTTCTGGAGGAAACTCACACAGACACTTCACATAGAAAGAAACCAGTCCACCCCAACTGGGAATGAAACCCAGAACCTTCTTTTGGTGAGGCAACAGTGCTACCCACTGCAAAACCCTGTCTGTACGCTTGGAGGAGAACAACCTCCTTTTGTGTTAGATCAGGGCTGGGTTTGAACATCCCACTAAACTTACTACATCTGGCTCACACTTAAGTGCAATGATTTCTGAGATTTTTTGTTTCACGATTACAAACTGGTTTCCAGTTAATTCTGGTTTAGGTTTTGAGCTGAGGTTAGATTTAGGCTTGGAAGGTTTATGTGTATATGTTTGTTTTAATTTTACATGTTGGCATGTTGCAAAGGTTAAGCATCCCTACAGTGGAACACATTTACATTTTCATTTATGGCATTTAGCAGACGCTCTTATCCAGAGCGACTTCCAGTCCCCCTGGAGCAACTCAGGGTTAAGGGTCTTGCTCAGTGCTTGAGGTGGGATTTGAACCTGGGACCTTTTGAGCCATTGGTCCATAGGCAAGTACCCTACCACGGAACACC
>CM029377.1:5166236-5186236 GCA_017165825.1 Hepsetus odoe
AGGTCCTCAGCGTCCTCTGTATTTTTAATATGTACATCTTCTGCGTTTTTCTCTAAATTTGGTATTAATAAAGTGTCCAGTTCATTTTATCAGAGCATCCCCTCGAACAGGAGTGAGGAAATGTGAAGCTGTATAAAATCATTCCAGTTTAGAGATTATTTCACGGAGAGTTCACGTCTCCCTCTCACACCCTTTTGTGAGGCGACATCTGTTGTCCTTTTTCATGGCCTGGAAGAATCACAGGTGAAGGTGCAGCCTCCTTTCCCCTGCATTGTTCTGAGCTCTGCACGGGCAGTGAAAGAGTGTGGTATCGTATCTCCCCCGACTGACGGATCTCCACGTCTTCTCCGGTTTCAGAAACAGGCCGTGGAGCTGTTTTCCCATCGCCTGCACTCCCTGCCTCATTGAACAGACATATCACTGCCCTTTTGTGCCTGTGCTGTTCTTCCGGACGCTTCCGGAGAACTTCTCAATGCTCTCTGAGGAGCAGGTCTGTGTACACAGGACATTTCTGAATTGGCCTGGCCCTCAGGTTTCCTCTACCAAGAGATAATGGCTGAACACAGTGGCCTACATTTCCCAAAATACATCAGAATAAAAGCGCTTGTCTGTAGTCAGGTTCTCCTGTCCATTTAGGTGAATATAAAAACAATCCTTGTCAAAAAGGCTGATCAATGAAAATGTCCTGGAATTTTTGCCCAGAGGTGCCCTTGTTGACATTTTAGCTATTAATATATATTTTTTTATTTCCTCTCTTCTCTTAATCCCAGAAAGAATCTATTTTTGTTGATGTTCCTTTAAGATATGTGTAAATGAGCTCTGCTCTGATGGGACGCCCCGTCTTGTGCTTCATTCAAAAAGCAGGTTTGGGCTGAAACATTCTTTCTGACTTCAGCATTAATGGGTGGACCTAAACTGCTCTAGGCTGAACATGCAGGTGAATTTCAATGAGTTGGTTTTCTTGACTTCACAAAAACTGTGAATACTAAATGGGAACTTTTTGCAGCTCGGTTTTTATATAGGGACTGTGTGGCCTAAAGAGTGCAATGCATTATTGCATGCACATATCATTATTTCATGTAGTTTTCATTATATGAGCCCTTTAAATAATGCTTTAAAAGACAAAGGAGGGATCTATATATCATACATTATATATAACGTAAAAGAAAATGCTCCTTGAAAACCACTTCATTGGATGGTTACCTAAAGAACTAGCTTTGTAACTAGGCTATGCAAATCCAGAGAACCTTTTGAGTTTAAAGAACCATTATTTGATGTAAATGTGCATTGTTTCCTAGAACCATATGTCCATGCCAAGAATAAGAGCCTTAATAGACTCATATTAATCCAAAAGCAACTATTTCCCTACAAAAGTCCATTTCCAAGCAGAATGCTTTTTAAGTGAAACACTATCCCTAAAATGTAATGTGTATTCCATTAATTAATGATGCACCTCGAGGGCGCAGATGTGTATTTTGTGGTAGAAAGCAGGGATTATAAAAAGCTGAGCTTCAGCATTTCCTTAACACCCTCTGCAGCCCCCCTCCCATTGTTATTTGCAGGTGCTAATGATTATGTGGCCCTTTAAGTACACAACTCATTTAGCCAAGTGCCAGTAAATGACTTGATTAGATTCTTTTCAAGCCTTTCCCATTGTCCTGCTTATACGATTTACTGCAAGTCAATGGTCTGACGCTTCTTACAATCCTCAGAGAGTTTGCTCCAATGCCACTAAGCAAACACTGATGATTTAGCTCCTGGAGCCAAGCGCTAGGACCACCTGGTTCTTGCTGCATGGAGAAGTCAGTTTGCTTTTAATAACACCAGTGGAAGCGCCTTGTTATTGCCCACTGGTGCGGTTCTTCCACTTTCCGTTTAGGTTTGGCTTGGCATGTCCACTGGGGTGGCTTCTCTCAGCGGGTCTGGCATGGAGGCTTGTATAACTGGGTGCTCCGAAAGCACATGTTCTTCGGTGATGAAAGGCTAAATAGCAGCCTTTTTTCTTTTTGTCATGTTGGCTTTGGCAGCTTTGGCCAGCATATACTGTTAGTTGATATACTCTGGATGACAGAATACATAGATCTCTTTATTTAGGTCTGCCCTATAGAATACATTATAAAGACACCCACATTTTGTCAAACACCATCTGGTCCTGCTTAGACAAGTGGTTACAACAGCAGTAGTTACACAGTGACATACCAACCTCTATGAGTCAAGGTGCAGAGTCTGAGACTATACCTACTGTTGGTATTAGCAATAGCCCTTCATCAGTGGTCAGCCGGATGGATATTTTTGACCAGCAGTGGCACTGAGGTGTGTAGAATCCAAGCAACATCACTGTGCCAAACACCAGGGGTGTGATTAGGTTTGGGCTTTTGGGTCATTTTTCCAATAGCACTGAATGTTTCATGGGATATTAAAAATGCCCACCTTAGATGGATGCATAACTGCTGCATCCACAACTCAAAATAGTCTCCTGCAGCCATGGATGGGTGGCCTTTTTGGGTAAACAATCTAAACCTAAAAGAAAACCTGTACATTTTGCAAAGTTGATGTGATCATAGGGTGGTATAGGGTGGCAGTGGTCTAGTGGTGGGTACTTGCCTACGGACCTATGGCTCAAGAGGTCCCAGGTTGGAATCCCAACTCTAGCACTACCATCACTGGGTCCCTGAGCAAGACCCTGAGCCCAGGACATGGAAGTCGCTCTGGATAAGAGCGTCTGCTAAATGCCGTAAATGTAAATGTAAATGATCAGATATTTGAATGGGTACATTTGACAAATCTTCTTCACAGTGCTTATTATCCAGTCCGTGTTTAACTAGTTTAAAAGAATGAACACTGAACAGCAAATCCAATAACTCTTCCTAGGTCATAGGAGTGTCCATGGTTTGTTTGGGTTTTACTGGTGCTTATGGTGAGATCCACCAACAAATAAAAAGTTAACACTTTGTACAATAGCAGTTTCTCAGAACTGCAAAATACCTCCACAAGAGTTAAACCACTCCTACAGGATAAAGTGTGATTGGGTGCATGTAGTAGCAGTTTAAAGATATCTTGTTGACTCTTCAGGTAAACATGGAATTGCAGATCAAATGACAACACCCACCTTGTTGGAAGTAATTGTAGGTGTTTCTGATAAAGTGACCAATAGAACCGCAGCTATAGTAGTAGAACAGAACGCTCTTTATTGTTTTTTTGTTTTTTTCTTCTGCTTGCAGATTCTGTCACACTGAGTGGTGACAGAATATGGCAGCTCCACTCACCCTCTCTCTATTGGTTGCTCTGGAAATTGAATCTGAGGGTGAGTGATCTACAGGACACTCCCTTCACCTCTCTTACATCACACTCTGTACACACTTAGAGAGGTGGTCATGAATGTCTGGCCAGAATACTTACATATGCTCAAGTTAGGACAACTGCTTGTTTCCCCACTAGTGTGTGTGTGTGTGTGTGTGTGTGAGTGTGTGTGTGTGTGTGTGTGTGTGTGTGTGTGTGTGTGTTTGTGTGTTTGTGTGTTTATGCATGCATGTAAGTGTGTCGTTTGTGTGTTTTTTTTGTGTGGCACATAGTCCATATAGATTTTTACAAATATATATTAAATGTGGGTCATTATGATTATTCCATACAGATAGATAAATACTTAAATAAAATACATATAAGACATTTTTATTACATAGATATTTAAATATGTAGTACTTGTATCCTAACTGCGTTGTATGAAAGCAAACATGATGGGTATGTGTGAGTGTATGTGTATGAAAAAGAGTGTGTGTGTCAAAAAGAAATAAATAAAGAGAGAAAATCTGATGTCAGCATACCTGCCTCTTTCTTCTGTGTCTTTTTACTTTAAACGTGTCTCTGTTTTTACAGCTAAACTGTTTTCCTGTGGCATAAATAGCACAAAATACACAGATGTCCAGATTCTGAGATTTATCTTTATCCCTTTATAATTGAGGGCTTGTTGTAGTTAATTGTTCATTAATTACACCATATATATATAGATATATATATATATACATTGTACTGTGCAAAGTTTTAGGCAGGTGTGGAAAACAATGCAAACAAAGAATGCTTTCAGGAAATGGGTATGTTAATCATTTATTTTCATCAATCAACAAAATGCAGTGAATGAACAAAAGAGAATCTAAAATCAAATCAATATGTTTATGTGACTCACCTTTGCCTTCAAAACAGCATCAATTTTCTAGGTACACTTGCACACAGTTGTTGAAGGAACTCGGCTGGTAGGCCTTCTTTGTTTACAGCATTTTTTCACACCTGCCTAAAACATTCGCACAGTATATATATATATATATAGCTTCATTACTGCATTGAAATGATAACTGAGGGGGTCTTGCCCTATGACAGTATGAAAAAGTTATTGAAAATTACTGGTTGATTGAGCAGAGAAGAATAAAAACGTTGTATAAAATAAAGAGAATGTGAAAGAACTGGGAAGTGAGGAGGGGGGAGATGGATTTAGATGGATTTTCTCAGGTCTCCAGCGCAGCGGCCCCATTTGTGAGCAACATGGCCAATAACTACTGACAGCACGAAGAACAATGAACTACATCCGCTATTGATGAACACTGTTGTCCCAGAGAGTGGAGGTTGAAGAAGAAGATGCCAGCTACAAGCAACATGTCCATTTGGACTTTTGATCAATTTTTAAATTTCCTGCTTTCATGCCATGTCCTGATTTTTTATGCAAAATCCAATTCCAGAGAAGCCAGTGAAATCTCTGTGCAGTAGGTTAAAAATTAATGAGCTTATCAATGCTGGAGCATTATGTTACTTTTTAACCACACATCTCGTTAAATATTCAATCTCAGGAAAGCAAACATCAGATTCCCGTACCTTTAGCTTTAACTTGCCGTCATGTCTGTGCGGGTGCCTGCACGCGCGAGTGTTTCTGTGTGTGTGTATGTGTGTGTGTGTCAGTTTCCCTCCCTTATTTACTCTGATGCCAGAAGTTTCAGCTTAATTGGAATTTCTGTAGATGATTTTCAGTGAGTGCATTACACAGCTCCATAGCAGCACAGAGCCTGTGTTCATTATTTGTACAGTTGTCTCTCAGCAGGTTTTATAAACTCCACTGAAGGAGATCACTCAAGTACCAATTGGCAATTTACCAATTGCAACGGATAACACGGCCTTCGAAAGTGACCCAGAGGAAACGACTCCTCTGACTCTTTATTTGGGGAGTGATTGAACAAAAGACAAGGCCGCTATAGCATTTCAAGTGATTAAACACCTTCCATTTAGCGTGTTTGTTTCACTGACGAGCTTTCCAGTAGCTTGTTGGTGATTTGATACTGGTAGACGTATCACTCCCTTGCTCTGGGAGCAATCACCACTATTATGTAAAGTAGAGGTTGCATGGCAATAGTTACTAGTTAACAACTCGTCTCCTGGACGTTCTGGGAGTCTCCCACATATCGATAGCAGCTCCTGCCACCCTTAACATACATAGTATGCTGGAAATCATTAGAGAGCAAACAAGCAAGAAGAGAGAGAGCAATATCCACCCAGCTGGCAGAACTTTTATAGATGCTATGTGGGAGAAAACGAGAAACTTTCAATCCATCGGCCCTACCAGTCAACAAACAACAAACACGTTTTTTTTCTTTTCTTTTCCTAAGTGCTTGTGCTCAAAAAAACGTTCAAAATCTTCTTTTTCATGACTGTCCGTGCTTTTTTTATGTTGCTTTTATAAGCCCAGGGATCAACAAGCATGTGTGAATAAACTTAAACGCAGTGAGAATGCTATTCTTATGCTTAACATGAATCAGTGAGACTTTCAGAGAGGGTGTCCTGCAAGAGGTCTCACTGTTAGAAATCCTGTTTTTAATCATTTGAGTTTAGTCAGAAGTGTTGACAGGAAGTAAACTAGATAACATTGTTTCCCTACAAGCCTAGTGCACACACATTTTTTCTGTGCTTAATGCTCTGTGATTGGTCAGTTTATGTTTTTCAAATAGCGGATTTCCTTTTTCAAGTAGGAATGTGTTTTTAAGCATCACTGTCCTGCTTTGGGAGCCTCTAATTCAGTTGGTTTTACTCTTTCAGTGGAAGTTGTTTCCTCTAGTGTAGTACTTTCATATCAATAAAGTGCTTTGGGTTTGGGTCCAGCTAAAATCTATTCTAATCGATCTGATAGGTCCGAAAAAAAGTGAAGCTCCTTAAGGACAAAGTAGAAAATATACCAAAGAAACGTCCAACTCTCCTCAAGGGTCAGCCTGGTTTTACACTTTCTAATGAACTGAACACTTTTTATACGAGTATTAATGTTCTTGACTTAAGAGGAAGTTAATGTGTCCTCCTACCTTTTTTATTTGTGCAGCCTAAGCCAAAAAATGTGAGGCATTGCATTATTAAGTCCAACAAAAGTTTGGCTCTTCTTAGCAGTAATGTCCCTGATCATTGTCTTTTGGACAAATGGATGGACAAATCCAATGGTCTTCTCTATGGTAGTGATCTATGACCAGGCTGTTGTGCTTGTGTGGCTCGTTGTGATGAAAAGTTAACTTCTGACTTTCATGCTGAAGCTGTGTGCAGAAAACCCAAGACGTGCAGAAACGTTCATGTGAGCACGGAAGTGTTTTATTGTTGTTTTCTTTTTTAGTTTGAATGAAAAATAGACACAGATAGCAGAAGATCTTTAAATGTGAAACTGCATGTATGACCTTGACTGATTTTACTCATCTGTACAAGGGCAGGGTTTCAGTGAAAGCCCAGTCAATCCTAGCTGATCCTAGTCATTCCCTGTTCAAAGAGTTTGAGCTGCTTACTTCTGGCCACAGATACAATTTGCCAAAATACAGGACAGATTTAAGAAGACGTTTGTCCCAGCTCTGCTGGTCTTCTGAATAACTATTTTCCTTAAGTTCTAGAAATCCTACATTGGCTTTTAACTTCAATCCAGTAGGCAGAAGATTTTAAAAATGTATTTACTCTTCACTTAGTCATTGTCATGTTTGTGTGAATATTGATGACTATACAAGTGATCTTTTTTCTCCTGCTGCTCACAGCACTGGCTAGCTGGCTTATTATGTGTCTCGTCAGCACATTCAACCACGAAACCGCTGAAAGTGAAGCTATCTTTCCTCTTTGACTTGTTGATTAATGTTGATTAAATGAAAGTCTATATTCTACACGGCAGTGGTGACCTAGTTGCCCTGCGGTACCCTTGAGCAAGGTACAGTCCCCATCGCTGCTCCCCGGGCGCTTTCAATAGCTGCCCACTGCTGCACGGTGCAGGCATGGGGTTGGGGCCGCAGAGGCTGTATTTCATTAGGTTCACTAAAAGGTGCTGTGTTTCACAATGACAAGTTGTCACTTTCACTTACACTTATCACAGTATATCTCTGCATTGAGCTGATATATCTGAGAAATTATTCAAATCTACTTATCGTGCTTGCTTTATTGCTGAGATAACTAATAAGTGATGCATAAACTTGCACTTGGTGACTAATCTGAAGGTTTTTGTCTTACAGTTTTGATATTTATATATTTATACTTATTTTGACACAGAGATTCATCAGTGATTACAGACACAGAATGGGTGACGAGCACTAAATCTGTACCAATGTGTGCTTGTGGTAAAGCGCTTGCTAATACATGCGGACCTTTATAACTACACACTGAATGACTCCTGACACGGTCCCTGCTGACAGACAGAGCTGATCAGTAGAGGGTTTAATTCAGCATGTCCCTCAGACACTGCCCTCTAAAAGGAAGAGCTTTGTCTCTGTACTGACCACCATGCTCACATTTTCCCCTCCACTCCGGAGCACACAATGGCCATAAACCTGTGGCTCAGTGTAAGCCTCTCTACCCCACGACGTGCAGCATTTAAATACCATGTCTAATTCGATGTGCTGATCTAGAATCAGGTCAGCCCCCTTTTTAGTGCTAGTAAAGTGAATATTTGGTGAAAACACTTAATCATCTCTGATTACAAACAGCACTTTGATTGGTTGTTGAAATAAAGCCAGTTATCATAGAATATTAAATGAAAGTACATATAAAATCACAAGTTAAAAAGAAATTAGAATAGAATTATGTTCTCTGTACTTTAGATTTGTAAAAAATGGAAGTGAAGGTACACTATAGGCCATTGTATGTAAGCAACAAAGGCCTTCTAACTGAATATACCTAATTCACATGTGTCTGAACAGGTGAATCAGGTGAATCTGATTTGAATACTGCAGGTTAATCATCAGGACAATCAATTATAAAGGATTGAAGTGAAGTGAAATTTGACAACTTGAAATACATTCTAAAACACAGCACAGCACACAGTCAACCACAATGAAATTCAACCTCTGCTTTTCATCCATACACACAAACAGGAGGGTGCGACTATTTAAAGTGCCTGGGGAGCAGTGATGGGGACAGTACTTTGCTCAAGGGCACCTCAGGGCAACCTACTTGTCTGGGATTCAAACGCATGACCTTTCCATTCTGGGACATACAGTACTGTGCAAGAGTTTTAGGCAGGTGTGAAAACATGTAAACAAGAACGCTTTCAGAAATGGAAGTGTTAATCATTTATTTAGTTAGTTAATCATAATTCATTTATTGTGTGTCAAAAAGAAATAAATAAAGAGAGAAAATCTGATGTCAGCATACCTGCCTCTTTTCTTCTGTGTCTTTTTACTTTAAACGTGTCTCTGTTTCTTACAGCTAAATGTTTCTCTCGTGTATACAGTACAAAATACACAGATGTCCAGATTCTGAGATTTATCTTTATCCCTTTATACCTGAAAGGGTCTAGCTGTAGTTAATCGTTCATTAACTACACTATATATATATATATATAGATATATATATATATACACAGTAATTGTGCAAAAGTTTTAGGTGCAGGTGTGAAAACAAGCAAAACAAAGAATGCTTTCAGAAATGGAAGTGTTAATAATCATTTATTTTCATCAATCAACAAAATGCAGTGAATGAACAAAAGTGAAATCTACATCAAATCAATATTTGGTGTGACCACCCTTTGCCTTCAAAACAGCATCAGTTCTTCTAGGTACACTTGCACACAGTTTTTGAAGGAACTCGGCTGGTAGGTCGTTCCAAACATCTTGGAGAACTAAGCACAGATCTTCTGTGGATGTAGCTTCCTCACATCCTTCTGTCTCTTCATGTGATCCAGACACACTGGATGATGTTGAGATCAGGGCTCTGTGGGGCCAGAAGAACTGATGCTGGTTTGAAGGCAAAAGGTAGAAAGACCAGATATTGATTTGATTTAGATTTTTCTTTTGTTCGCTCACTTTGCATTTTGTAAATTGATAAAAATAAACAATCATTATTTATATTTCTGAAAGCATTCTTTGTTTACAGCATTTTTTCTATACCTGCCTAAAACTTTTCCACAGTACTGTATTTATTATTCACAGATGACCGGGCTGCGGTGGAGGTTGTCTAGTGGTAGGGTACTTGCCTACAGACGTATGGATCAAGAGGTTGCAGATTCGAATCCCACCTCTAGCACTACCACCATTGGGTTCCTGAGCAAGACCCTTAACCCTCAATTGCTCCAGGGGGGACTGTCCCTGTATTTAGGACAATGAACTGATCAGGTGGCATGGTGGGTAGAGCTGTTGCCTCATAGCGAGAAGGTCCTGGGTTTGATTCTCTGACGGGACAGTCTGTGTCTGTGTGTCTTTCCTCCCACCATTCAAAGACATGCATGTCAGGTAGACTGGAGATGCTTAATTGGACGTAGTGTGTTTGCTGTGTGTCTTTAGCATTCAATCTAAAATCTAATTGCATTAAAAATAGATTTAATTGAATGTTGATACTGCAAGTATCTACAATCTGCAGAAGATCTCTTTGGGATTCTCAAAATAAAATGATACCCAAACCTTCAGGGCAATATGATACATGTGCATTACAATAAATGCAGTATAGTGTAACCAATGAAAATATTTAATATAAATGCGTTGAAATGAAGAGAAGAGAAACACTGAAGTGGTTAGATAAAGAATGTGTGAGAAAGAAAGAAAAATAAAATAGAGTGTCACCGGAAGCTCAAGAGTTCATTCTAATGGAGGCCTTTATTGTTGACCGCACAGTACTTTGCTAACCTGATCTGTTATCTCCAAGGAGAGAGAGAAGGAGCGAAAGAGAAAGAGAGAGAGAAGGTGAGCCGAGCGTCCATCTGTGACAGGAATCTGAATCCAGGTTTGGAGATTAAAGTGGCTTCCTATCTTGGCGGCGCCGACACTCAGGGAAATCCATATCGGTCCTTAGTGCTAATATTTCCTTTGCTGGATCAAGTGGGGCTTCCCTATCTGATGGGGTGTTCGTTCTCCATTTCACCACTGGATCGTGATGCGAGGGAATGCAGAGAGAGCCCTTTGAAATGGACTGATGCACCATTAGCAATTCTAAACATCCCCTTCTTACTCTTTCCCAGTGTGCCTTCTTTCCTACAGCTAACATTTCACATAGGGCCAATCCCACGTGAGTACACATTGTCTGTGTGTGTGTGTGTGTGTGTGTGTGTGTGTGTGTGTGTGTGTGTGTGTTATTTTTTTATATGACCAGTTTGCTGTTCCTTCAAAAGAAACAAAAGCAGACATGTGACAATACCAGGAAACGTCCAGCCAAATGAATACAGCTTTGACCTTTTTGTAACACTTTGACTTCTGAGGTTAACTTCATGCAATACCCCCCCCCCCCCCCCTTCCCCACCCCCCACCTAAATACTATTCATTTTGCATCTCTGTTTAAGCGTACTTTTATTTTATCCAGTATAATGCTGGAGTGCAGGAGATGTGCTGATATTCATCTTTAGAACCAGCAATTACTCCAGACCATAAATAACACATCACACCTAAACAGTGTCTGCTCCATTGGGAAGTCAACAAGGTGGTGCATGAGGTGGCGTGTGTGTGTGTGTGTGTAGGTGTGTGTGTGTGTGTGTGTGTCTGTGTGTATCTGTGTGTGGTATGACAGATGGGCTCAGGCTTCATCCTCTAGTTTGTGGGAAATTGACTCTCCCCTCCCGATTACCGTGGCAACCTTTAACCCCTGGGTCACCCACACACAGACTCTCATGCACTCATTTGTGTATGCATTGATAGAAAAAAAACAAAAACAAGAAAGATAACATGCTGGGGTGGGATAAACCAGATAACTTAAGCCTCCAAAATATTGAGCCTGGCCAAAGAATCCTGAATTCAGACTAATTATGCAGCTAATTAGATTTTTATAAAACAGCTTATGATGCATAGGTTGCATACAAAACCCATCATTCACTTTTAGAGCAAGAGTCATAACTGGAGCAGAAAGAAAAGGCCATAACCCGTCGTAATGAGTAGAGACTTCTCGATGTATGCTGAAGCAAAGATGATGCCTTGAATTTGCTTGATAGAAAAGTGTCCATCAGCACATAAACCCCTCCACATCACACTCAGTGATGCAGATGGAACAGCGTAATTATTCCTTCTTCTTCTTCTTCTTTTTCTTTCGGCTGCTCCCGTTTAGGGGTCGCCACAGCGGATCAACTGTCTCCATTTCTTCCTGTCTTTTGCATTCCTTATTATCCCTTATTATTATTATTCCTGCAGAAATGATGTACACTTTACAATCAAACAAATTCAACACATCACTATTTCAGTGCAGGTGCTGTAACTTTGTACAGACAGAAATGTGCGCAGCCACGGGCTACAGGCGGATCTCTGCCCATCTCAGACTAAAACAGGTGGGTCACTCCCCTCAGGAGCCCACTCACCTCAGGCAAAGCACTAGGCCTAGAGAAAGAGTTTATGGAGGCTGATCTTTCCGAAGGGCCAGTAGTGTGAGATAATTGAATGGTGTGTCACACAGTCCATTCTTAAAATAGTTTTAGTGGGGCTGAAATTTCATGAAGATTTATGCATTTTTAGGGAGGAGAGAAACTGTCTAGGATGTCATTTACTGGATTTGTTATAAATAGTATTTATGTTTTTTTCTTTTTTTCAAACAGGCCAGATTTAACCCTGTGCACCCCGCAAACCCACTGAAACCCACTTCACTACACTTAAGTTTCTTTAATTGTAAAGACATACCATACATAACAGACTACAACTAATTACTGACTCCCTTATACTATTTAATAAATAACCCCTTTTCAGATTAATTACTCAATAAGTATGCATTTAGGGGATTAAACAATGTTTCAGTTATGACAGGACATTATAGGCTATTATGGGTTATATTTACAACCAATAGTATTCTTTGATTATGTAGAACACTTATAAACCAAAGATCCTCTATTATGATGTCACAATATAAATTTTTTCAGTCAACAGTATACGATTATGATGTCTCAATATTTGTAGTACACTTTCTAAACAACAGTGTTCTATAATGATGTCACAATGTGAGTAGAAACCTTTATAGCAAATAATAATCAGTGATGTCACAATATGTTTAAAACATAAGTGTTGTATTAAAATGCCACAATATGGGTAAAATATTTGAAACTAATTCTGGGGCAATGGATAGTGCTGTTGCCTCAAAGTGAGAAGGTCCCGGATTCGATTCCCTGGGGGACGGTCCGGGTCCTTTCTATGTGGAGTTTGCATGTTCTCCCCCATGTCTGCATGGGTTTCCTCTGGGAGCTCTGTCTTCTGTACATTCTGTGTCAGGACTGGTGACCTGTCCAGGGTGTTTCCTCACCTTTTGTCCTGTGAGAGCTGGGATAGGCTCCAGCATCCCCTGCAACCCTAATTAGGATAAACAGCAATGAAAATGAGTGAGTATCCTATTGTAATATGGCTAGAATGCTTTCAAACAGTAGTATTTGAGGTACCTGAGGTAGCCATGAGCAAGGTACCGTCCCCGTCACTGCTCCCTGGGTGCTTTCAATAGCTGCCCACTGCTGCGCGGTGTGTGCATGGGTTAAAAGCAGAGGTCCAGCTTCGTTGTGGTTCACGTGTGCTGTGCTGTGACCTCGCAATGACAAGGGTTGTCACTTTCACTTTCACTTTTTTTTTCATTGTGTTGTCATCTTACTCTGGGTGTTTCTCCATAAAGCACCTTTGGAACCATTAAAAGTTGGATTGTTCTCCAGTAATTTTTTATTGTTTTTTTACACTGTTTTCATAGATTTTTACATCTAGTTTAGTACTTGCTCAAGATTGGTACTAACATAAATGATCTACCGTTTAGCAAATTCTTCACTCTTCTAGGTGCAGATGAAGTCACCAAGAACTGTTACATTGCTAAACCCAGTATCAGACTGTGATACTAGAGTGCATGAATGTTGATGTTGATCACTATTATATACTAAAGCTATTTTGAGTTTGCTAAGGTCAGCCACTGAGGAAACTAATGGTATTAGTCACTATGCCAGCCAACACCAGAGTATTTTGACCCTTTAACTGTTGTAAATCTATAAGTGATTTCAGAAAGGTTCACTACATTTCATTCTTTAGGCACAGTTAGTGTGAAGCTACCGGAGACAAAAGATTTCCCATGTAAGCTCCCATCTTCAATGAAGCCTTGCTCGGTTTTTGCCTTTGTATGCAAACTTTTTTTTGCAATGATGAGCTCACAGAACAGGGTTTAGTTTCAGCCAAGAAGTTAATCTAACGAGCAAAAAAAAAGAAAAAACCTGAAGCTTTAGAGTGATCGTTCCAGTTTGATCGTTCTATGTTGCTCCTTGCAGTGGACTGCTGACTCCAATGTATTACATCTTTTGCACAACTTTCTTGTTACTTATTTTTTTTAAATTATTTGTTGAGAACATACAACATTACGTGTTCTATTGAGTTTTGCCACAATTCTGTAAAGGGATAAAAAGTTTTTGGGAAGCATCATGGTGCACCCAACCTGCCCTGAGGTCAAAGACTCCATCACATTCTGCCAAGATGGTCTGGGCAACATTATGTTTGCAGGTGCTACGGAAGGAGGAGTGCACTGTCAATGTCAGGATTGGGGAAGGAACGCTGCTCGTTAATTCTGCGAATGGACAGGCCTGATGATTTGCCCTGTGGAAAATTCACCTCACTTGCGTACGTCTTGCACTGGGCAGGCTGTGTCTCTGCCTGTGTCTTACACATTGACAGACAGACAGAGGCAGATATTGCCTGCAGTCATCCAGAGCAGTGTAGGGCAGCCAGAGCCAACATGACTGCAGGCAAAGAGCAGAGTGGAGACGCTTATAGGCCCAAGAGCATCTCTCTCTTTCTCATTCTCTCTCTCTCTCTCTCTCTCTCTCTCTCTCTCTCTCTCCCTCTCTCTCGACACTCATCTCTCTCTCCATCTCTACCTCCCTCGCCCTCAACAACTTCCTCCTCCCCAAGCTCCCTGAAACTTTCTGCTTCGTGCTTCAGCTTGCTGAAAACTCTGCTGACATTAATTAAGATGCTATAAAATTAAGGTTATTGTGTTTATGCTATTATACAAGTTGATCTCCTACACAAATACACTCACGTACACCCACAAACACACGCAGACACAACGGCAGACACTCTTTTGCTATAACTTACCAAAGTCCGCCCTGTGCAAAACAGGAAAAGGTAAATTACCACCAATCATCTAAATGCAAGGCACTTCCGCAGGGCCGTATCTGCAACATAGCCAAACAGCCAAAAAGGTCTTATATTGCAGAGAAGCTTCATTTGTTTGGTCTGGAGAGATATTCCAGACTTTGGATGTGTTTTCCATTTATAATGTCAAAAAATAACAAAACAAATCACTGGTGGGTTGTCCAAATGTTGACTAGTTGGAGGAACTCAGTGAAGATAAATTACTCACGCAAGTTTTTTTTTTTTTTTTTTTTTTTTCCCTAGTCTTGAGCATGTTTGCAGATTGCAGTTCAGTTTTTACTCATGACTGAAGATGGAGAAGGGTATGTACTGCATAATCCAATGAAATGGTCTTGGTTACAGGAAAACGTCACAGTCAGTCTTTGTCTGGCTTACAGTAGCATGACTTTAAATTATTTACAATTATTTTATTACCTGATTGTATTTTGGACACCATAGATAATGTGGTCGAAATAATATACAGTACTGTGCAAAAGTTTTAGGCAGGTGTGGAAAATATGCTGTAAACAAAGAATGCTTTCAGAAATATAAATAATGATTGTTTATTTTTAGCAATTTACAAAATGCAAAGTGAGTGAACAAAAGAAAAATCTAAATCAGATCAATATCTGGTGTTACTACCTTTTGCCTTCAAACCAGCATCGGTTCTTCTGGCCCCCACAGAGCCCTGATCTCAACATCATCCAGTGTGTCTGGATCACATGAAGAGACAGAAGGATGTGAGGAAGCTACATCCACAGAAGATCCGTGGTTAGTTCTCCAAGACGTTTGGAACGAGTTCCTTCAAAGAACTGATGCTGTTTTGAAGGCAAAGGGTGGTCACACCAAATATTGATTTGATGTAGATTTCTGTTTTGTTCATTTGTTGATTGATAAAAATAGATGATGAACACTTCCATTTCTGAAAGCATTACTATTTACAGCATTTTTTCACACCTGCCTAAAACTTTTGCATATATATATATATACGCACACATAAATATACACATATTTACACATACATATATACAACCCACCCACATAAACTGATTAAATAAACCCTAAACCACTTTATTTTTGCCACTCGTGTAAAAGGAGAGCAAGCAAACTCCACACAGAAAGGACCTGGGCTGGGCTGTCCCACCTAGGAACTGAATCCAGGACCTCCTCACTGTGAGGTGACAGCACTACCCACTGCATCACCGTGCCACCCTTTTTGACATATTATCACATTCACTGATATATTAGTACTGTTTTGGCCTGGACTTTTCAGAGTAAGACATCATACCAGACTGCCGATGACGACAGACTTAATTTACGTTTTCCAATCTTAAAGGCATAGTAATAAAAACACCCTTTTTAATTTTAAAGAATAAAGTGAGGACGAAAATGTGTCTGATACTTAAAATTAGGCTTCGAGATTCCACAAGCAGCTTGTACACACTTGACAATATGCATTTTGTCTTGAAGCTTTTGACATATTGTTTCATTCTACTCCACTGTTTTGCAATAATTGTACTTTGTTTTCTGTTTGCTCATGAGTCCAGGTATTCTATATTTATTACGCTAGTCCTAATCCAGCTCAGGAAGCGGAAGTTGTGGGGAAAAAAGCAGGTTTCATATGGAATGTGTAAACGCTGTTCATGGAGCGGTAGCATAAGGTTGGGTAATGAGTGCCTGAGTGCAAAACTCTAAATATAGTACTTATTGTTATCCATAAGTCTGCAGAATAGAAGGATGTCTGCAGATTGATGGCATATGGCAGTCTTCCAGAGAAACCCGTTCTTAGTGTGCTAATCTAACAAATGTGTAGTAACTCAAGCGCTGCTTCTAAGTGCATTTAAAATAATTTCTATGGCAACTCTCCGCTGGAATGTTTTCCCTTCCAGCGTCAAATGCAAAAACCTAGCTGTGATAATTAGTGGTGTGTATGGGACTGGCCTGAATGGACATCAAACAAGACTGTGTGTGTGTGTGTGTGTGTGTGTGTGTGTGTGTGTGTGTGTGTGTGTGGATTGCCGGGAATGGAAGAGGTGCTAGGTGGGTAACATTTACTTTGGATACCATCGTCTTTCCCCAGAATCCTGCTGTCAGTCAGAATTGTAATAGAATTACTCACAAAGGCATCCTGCTTTGAAATGTCAAACACTGTTCATGTAAGAGCAACTCCACCTGCCATGTTAATAAATCATAGCAACGTAAAGAAATTATGTTTTGTCGCACACAGCAGTCATCTTTGTGCCATCCGCTTGCAGGGCAGTCTGAGGCCAAAGCAAAGCTGTGTAAAATTAAAATCTTTGAGCTCATTGTTAATCAGCAGCTTCTGGAATTAAGATTCAAAGATGTTTTTTTTGTGGAGCGGCAGCAAAAGGCACCCTTTTGGCTCGGCCTGAAATGAAGAAAGTTACTGCAGTGCCATCTAGTCCCCTCCTCAACAAATCAAACAACTCAGATCTCCTTTCACATGTTGGCAGAACTTGATGTCATCTTATCTGCTTCAATACACTGCGCCAGTTCTCCATCACCTCGCACCTGTTTCTCTCTCTCTCTCTCTCTCTCTCTCTCTCTCTCTCTCTCTCTCTCTCTCTCTCTCTCTGATTCGGAGAATCCAAGAAGCGGGAAACAAATGCTGATTGAAATATATGAGAATGAAAAACACTAAAGAGAACAGTCCAATGTTTATTGGGAGGAGGGAGAGGCCAGTGAGTGCAGCATGTCAGTGTGTGTGTGTGTGTAGGTGTGTGTGTGTGTGTGTGCATGTGTGTGTGTGGTGCAGATGAACCGAACTGTGCCCCATCTTCAGAGAGAGAGAGAGAGCGAGAGAGAGAGACAGACGAAAAAGCTACGAACATGACAATGTCACCACAAATTTCACTCCTGCAAATATTGTCTTATCCATTAGCCGGAGTAGGAGAAGAAAGGAGTGGCCTGTCATTGTGGGGTTGGCGAGGGAGAAGTCAGGGGAAGAATTCTATTCAGCCCACTCTCCAGGGCCTAGTAGCTGGACGGGCCGTCGAGCTCATCCTGACCCAGACTAGACCGTGGCAACAAAGACTGCTTTCAGTGCACACCGTAAAAGCATGCAGAAAAGAAGACAATGAAGAAAAGGGGGAAAAAACTATAGAAAATATAAAAACCAAAAGAACGATAAGCCAGACATGGCATAATTAGTTGCTGATTTTACGTTAGAATTCTTAAAATAGCTTTGTAAGAGCACTGTGCCTTTCATGGTGTAACCCAAATGTCCATGGCTCCTACTAATTGTTGATAGCACCATGGATTTAATCCATGTTGTTATATGAGTAATTTTACACATGTATGCTAACTCAGTTCAACAGGGCTTTCTTTAGTTTCATCATATAATTATATGATTTATAAAGCAGTCTTAACAATAAAGAGTTCTTTGAACTCTTTCAATGGATGGCCCTTTAAAGCAAGGGTTCTCTTTTTTGTCCCAGCCAGGCAGCCCTTTTAGAAAAAAAAGTCCCATGGAACCCCACACTTCACAGCTTCAAATATAAGACACATAAAGCCAATATGTTGCTGTTTGAGACGGCAATCACAAAAGATCTAGTTCCAACATAAAACGTTTAGTGTTTAAGTGATGTGTAATATAGGGAGATATTTTTGAAAAAAGATGTGGGTCATATTTTTTATAATTTGGGATGAAATGTGCTTTTTCTGAGCATATGATTGGTTACTTTCATCGTAAAGAGATCATTCATGTTTAACTGGAGAGGGACAATGCTGAAATGTATTTTTAAATGTAGAACGACAGTGGGATTTTTCCCCTTATCAAACCTTCAGAAATACCCATCGTGGTCCTGAAGGTAAATTCTTGTACTTCTTTGTGCCACTTTCACTGCCCTCTTTCAGCCGTTGAAGAGGATTATATTGGATGAAGATGAGTAGAGCCCATGTCAGACATTATAGACTGTTGGCTCAAAAAAGTGCAGGTGCTACTAATAGGTTACGTTTAGACTGGATTAATGTGGCCCTGCCCTCGTTGTTTTTAAAATAATAAACTCCCGTGGCTTTATGTCACGGACCCCTGTTTGAGAAATGTGGCTTTAAAGATCCATTTTGGTAAATGATATGAACAAAAGCCTCGCATTGATACTGAAATTTTCCCGTTTAACCCATATTAATCTTAGGCCTGTATATTGATCCAGAGTTTCATTTCTCACGTTTATTTTTGCATAGCACGCTTACTTTCATAGTAGTTACGCTAAATCATTTAGAATAACATACAGTCCTAAATAATGGACTGTGCTAGTTTCTTAATCCTTGGCTGTTCCAGTTTGTTGGCCACTGACCCAGCATGTATCTTATGACTTCTTTACTCTGTTTGACTAGAAAAATCAAACTCCTCTCCTGCATATGTAGGATTTGCATGGTGTAGTCTGTAGACAAAGCCCAGTGTAGGCCGCCGGTGTGCAGTGCTGGCATTATTCCTTCAGCCAGGCCAGTGTTTTTCTGCATTTACACAAATGAGATTATTGCTTTAATAGCCTACTTCTGCAGAGTGGATTAACTCACTTCTCTGGACACTGCAGCTGCCCCTTTGGCTGTGCTGTGTGTGTTTGTGTCTTCAGCATAATCATCAGTTTTAGAGCAGTCTCAAAGAGTTTAGTAGAAAGACATGCACATCTTTAAGAGTCAGCTTATTCAACAGTTAGGGACTTTATAGCATCTGTACATGTGTTGGTGTGTGGTGCCGTTCAGTCAAGCAGCAGGCCATTGGCTTATTGTTTAATAGCCCCTTTTTTCCTCCAATGCAGGTTTTCATTTCATTTGCCGTGTGCCTGAATTCGCCCAGGCTGCAGTAATTGGAGTGAGTCTAACTTAAACAGCAGTGCACTCCGAAAGCTTATTTTCCTTGGAGGAAAGAAGGAGAGGGACAGTTTCAATACAAGTATTTTACCGTGCGTCAAATGCATTACGACTCATCATGAAAATATGGAACTTTCTGGTAATTAAAAGTCCTTCTCCCAAACTTTACCGAGTTGCCGTGAAGAGGCTGAGGTTTCCAGTGTCCACCCTCAACGGTGCAAGCACGTAATGAAATGCATTTGCAGTCCTAAATGTCTACTACGATAAGTCTCTGAAAAAGATTTTTCATTATTATAGAGTTATATATATATATATATATATATATATATAGTATATATATATATATATATATATATATATATATAATGCATAGGGTTATTATATTTAGATGCTACATCTATAATGTACATTATTATTGCGTAAAGATAATCCATATGCATGATCCCACATCCTCACATGGCATAAAACTAACCAGTGTGTGTGTGTCTGAGCCTCAGACAGATGGATGTCTTAGGGCTGGTGGGTGAAAACACAATGCCCATCAGCCTGGGCTCTGCTTTTTCCAGCTTGTATCTGTTACTCGTGGACAGAGAGCTGGGCCTGATCAAAGCCAAACAACCAAAAACTGCC
>CM029377.1:5191236-5281236 GCA_017165825.1 Hepsetus odoe
TGGTTGCTCCAGCTGACAAACACCCAGCCAAGGCAGGCCCCTTTTACTCCAGTCCAGCACCCCCTGGCAGGGAGTGCAGAGTGGGGCTGATGTCAAATCAGCCCACTCTTCAGCATGGGAGGGGTCAGATGGGTTGTGAATTGAGACACATTCTTTGTGTTTAGGATGCGTTGAAACAGCCGCTAAGGGACCGAGGCAGATTGTGCATGTGTGATGAAGTCAAGAGTGCTTATTTCATGTTGTCATTGAAAATGTAAGATGAAAATCTGTCACAAGTTTCATCTGGGTACAGATTTGACCTTTTATACTTTCTTTTCTTTAAAACTGAACTCTGTTTTTGAACAATCTGTCCAAAATTCAGTCAGAAATCAGTTACAGTTATCATGAACACTATTTTTGAACCCTGCAGATGCTATAATTAGTTACAGATCAATATAAGTGTACAACAAACCCTAATATTGCACTTTTTCTTCCACTGGTTTGTTCACCTGCTGCATATGAGCCTTCACAAAGACAATTGCTTTACACTGATAAATGGCCTATGAACTCACTTCAGTTTCATTACAAAGATCAGCCTTTCAAACATCATCAAATCAGTTTTTCAGTTGTTTCTTTTTATTGATCAGTTTTTGCTCTTGAGAGTTTTCCACCTTGCTGTGAGACTGTGAGGATGTCTACACTATATTATACAAATAACGTGATGGTCTTCATCCTTCTTTTGTGTGCAATGTGGAAAAGAAGCAGTAGTTGCACAGATGCGAACAAGATTATTAACCTGTTTGTGTAAAAAAATCTAGCCTCCAAAAATATTATAGATAATATAATAAATGAAATAATCTATAAGGGTGGTGGTAGACTAGTGGTAGGGTACTTAGCTAGATCCCAGGATCAAATCTCACCTCTAGCACTACCACTGGGTCCCTGAGCAAGACCCTAACCCTGAGTCGCTCTGGATAAGAGCGTCTGCTAAATGCTGCAAATGTAAATGTAATCTAACCTCCAACAAAAGAAAAGTTCCATAAAGGAAGGAAAAATCATAAGAAAGTGTGTGGCAAACAAAGACTCTTGTACATTTGGGGGCAGCGGTGGCCTAGTGGTTGGGGAGTTGGCCCCCGATCGGAAGATTGTGGGTTCGATTCCCTCCCCAGTGGGTTGCCCTGAGGTACCCTTGAGCAAGGTACCGTCCCCGTCATTGCTCCCTGGGTGCTTCCAATAGATGCCCACTGCTGCACGTGTGTGTATGGGTTAAATGTGGAGGTCCAATTTTGTTGTGGTTCACTGTGTGCTGTGCTGTGACCTTGCAATGACAAGGGTTGTCACTTTCACTTTCACTTTTGGGCTTTCCTGCAAACAGATGGCAAAGACATATTCAGCATATTCGAAATAATTCATTTTTAATGAATATCAGGTTTGCGCAAATGCTTTGATAACACAAACTGCATGCCACTGTACTACTTCAAAAAATTTCACATATTAAAGAAACTGCACCAGCCATATGTTTTATTTCCACCCAAGCGGTCACTCTTTTGTAGCCCATCCCAGTTAAAAGTAAAACTTTAGAGTTTTTGCAGCAGTCCTGCATTTCTGAAAAAGGATATAATACACATTTGTTGAGAGAGCTAACTTTAATATAAAGTAACTTTAATAATGTGATAGTTTTTCTTATAGTTTTTTTTATTAAAGATCTGTTACCACCTAGTGAAATGATGTGAACAGTAACACTAACTGGCATTGATAATAAGCCCCAGAACTGTCCCTCTCACTTCTGAAACTGAAGTACACCCTTCTGTAGCGTCATGTGGAGCAACATAACCCCAGGCACATCCAGCACACAGTAGCCAAATGCAGACTAATTAACACAGACAGACAGTAATTCACAGCTGTCTGTCTACTGTTCAAACCACTGCTTATCGTGTGTGTGTGAGTGTGTGTGTGTGAGATGAGTCACTTTCATCTATTATGCACATTACCTAGAAGTATGTTAATGAAAGTTTGTGTGTGTGTGTGTGTGTGTGTGTGTGCTTGTCTATGCACAGGCCTTCCTTCTAGCCATGAAAGAATTACGTCTGGCATTTTTACAGGAAGTTACTTTGACAGGAGGTACTTCACAAACACACTCACACCTTCACACACATACAAGCATGCAGGTGAGGAGAAAGATATCCAGTGCACGAGTGTGCATGAGTGTATCTGCCGTTATGTGTGTGAGGTTGTACATGGTGTTAACTGTAGTTTTTGCAGCCTGTGCCAGAAGAGGCCGTGCTGTCTGTTGTCCCATCACTCATGTTTGATATCCCTGTGGATTAGCCACAAATCAAATGACACGGTGACAGCATGGCAAAGCAAACTTCACCTGTCAGCTGCAGCTTTTCAGGCCTCGTCCGTGCCAAGAACATGACAAAACCCATTAGCTGTGCAACAGGAAAACAATGACCCGGCACAGACCGTCCTGGTGCTAAGCCTTACTGAGCACCGGTTTACCCTCATCTTCCATTACACAGCAATCAGAGACGCAAATTCCACTCGAATGATTTAATTGTAGGGTGCTTTTACAAATGACAATTTTCAGGTAAGCAGAGCGGAGGCTCAGCCATTAGTCAGGTCCAGACAACATCTCCGTCTACATACTTCCACTGTGTCTCCAGCTAGAGCAAGCAGTCAGCACTTACAACTGCTATGTTACCAAGGAAACAAAAGAGAAAAAAAAAAGCAAAAAAAAAGTCATACACGTAGCATGTTAAAACCAGCTTTTTTCTCAAGGGAAACACACGCACGCATGCATACAGGACTATGCAAACCTCAGCCAAACAAATTTTTAAAACTATGGTCAATGTTTGGTTGCGTGAAAAAACTCAATATAATGCTATCATTTGATCAAAAAGTTATATATAGTATTAAAATAACAGCATAACTAAATAGAAATAATTGCTGCCTGCTATCCCATTGATTACAGCAGAGAACTAATTGAGCTAGACCTTCAGTTTAGACCTTAAAGAAGCAGTAGTAGTAGTCTGTTAGTGCTGAACATTGGACATTACGTGGACATTATTTGATTGCTCTTAATAAAACACACACATGAGCGTGGAGCTTTATCTTCTGATATCAACACATTTGGACAGAATGGGAAACACACATGCAAACATGTTCATGCATGCAGTCACACCTTGAGGCAGTTTAGCATCTCCAGTCTGCCGGATGTACGTATTTTTGGACTGTGGGAGAAAAACCAGAGCACGCACAAGAGATCCACACAGACAATATGCAATCTCCAAAAAAGCTGGGATTCAAACCCCAGTACCTTCTCACTGCCAGGTGACAGGACTTACTACTGGGCCACTCTGCCACCCCTATTGCCCATATAACAAATCTGATATCCCTCAAACCTGGGCCTCGTGATGCCATTACTTGTGTCCCACAAACAGCACGAAATTCTGGAACAGCACAGTGTCAGATTCTTGAAAAACCAGGTTAAGACTTTGAGAACATTCGGCTACCTTTAGACCACCACTGCCAGAGCTGACCCACCTCTCAACCCCACCTGGGTCATTACTGTGACAGAAGAAATCTTGTTTACCTAAGCCACTCCAAATCAAACACAGAAAACACACACCAGAATCAGGCCACATATCACAATGAATGGGATTAGGCCAGATGTGATAACCAGATTAGCCACCTTTAAACCCCCACTGCCAGAATGGACCCACCTTTAATCACAAGTACAAATCTGGGATGTTAATCTGTGAAAACTTCAAGTATGGTCAACTTTATTTAAAACATAGAATGTAGACTTAAGCTAATTCAGGCTTCTCATTTAAACCAAACCTTTATTATTAGGCTGTTATAAACCTTTAATAACAGCAATGGGCCAGTAAATGAATTTGCAGTTTAGCAGTAAAGCAGTTCTGACAACAAAAGGTGGCTGAGATGTGGCCTTCTCAGGGCTGTTAACTGTCGGCCTTATTCTATAAAACACGATTGAGAGATTGAACATCAGTGTAAACCATTCTGGATTTTTCTGAATGTTACTGCTATTGTCAGGAGATGATGATACCTAGAAAAGCTCCCTCCATCCCTGGGACAGAAACCTCCTAAACAGAGCACTAGCTGATTGAACAGAATTCACGGTTTTCCTCAAATTGTCTTGTGCTTCGAAATTGTTTTGCATGAGCAGCCACTGGAACGAGGAAGCGTGCACAAGTATTCACCCAACCTGGTAAAACTTGATGATAAGGGGGGGGGCACTGACCTAACAGAGGAAATATAATAACTGAACTGGGTGAAAATGTCAAGAAACAGACCGACTCCCTGAATGGAAGGATTATGACTGTTATTGAAAAGAAGGTCGACTTTATTGCCCACTGATTTTTTATGTCTGAAATGACTGGTTGTAAATTTCAAGTTTACTTTAACAGATGAAAACAAAGAAGGGAGATGGGGAAAAAGTTTATTTTTCATTTAGTTGCATAATAATTCAGGGTTTTAACATGTTGGATTGACTGATAGCTCTGTATTTGTTCCAGATTAAAATTAATCCTCAAATACTCACTTGCCTAATAATAGTGCACACAGTGTGTGTGTGTGTATTGTGGGACAGGATGCTTTAGGCTTTGTGTACTTGCATTTAATCTGACATGTTGAAACAGATTACTCCACGGAACCCTGAGGGAGCGGCCTTTCCTCCCTCGTTCATATACCACCCCTGCCCCTCCTACTTTCCTCTTATGAAGTTTTCCTTGATATGCAGTCATGACTTGTAAATCAATGATATTTGATGACAGAAGAGGGGAAAAAACACTTTATTCAAAGGAGTTCAAATGCGCTTTGAAATGGTGCGCCGTTCCAAACAGGTGTAGGCTGTAGTGATACTGTTACCCTAAAGCAGGGCTATCACTCAGAATAATTACAGCGCCCTTCCTTAAAAGAAACTCCAACCTGTTTAACATAAATGGTTAAAGAATATGATTTCACCTTCCCCCAGTTTTTGTATGATTTTCCCCTCAAAAATATCCTTCAAATACACATCAGCATGTGTCATTCCCCCACAAGGCCTCAGACAACATGGCTCTGAATAAAGCATCTGTCAGGAAGGAATTAGCTGGAGGCTTTTGCTAAACCTGGGGAGTTCATTACAGCCTGGTCTGTGATTCACCACTGTCAGACCAATTCCTCCAAATGCCCAACCCAGAAAGCTGAGCACAGCTGAACACCTACTGCACAAAGCATTGCAGGCCATTTAAGGAAGATATGGATTGCAATAATTCAAAAACATTGTGTTCACTGTAATTAATGTCTTTGCCTTCTTGGCCCAGATTTATTTTGATGTTGTTGGGGTTTTTACACTGTAAAGAAAGTGGAAACATTTTAAGAAACTGAACGAACACCTTTTTTTTCCTTCCTCAGTTAGTCAGGCATGAGGAAATGTACAATACATGAAGAAAAAGGCAAGATGATTAGCTGTAATAGCTCTGTAAGTGGGCAGTGGTTTCTGTTGGCCTGTTTGCTGAGCTAATGTTTGCACTCTGTGTTCAGTGCCAGCAGGCTTAGGCCCAGCATCTCTTCTCCACGACCTGACTGTGTGGTCCATCTCTACAGGCTCGCACTGACCAGACCTACTGTACTGCAAGCAACCCAGAAATGGAATTGTGGTTAGGGCACGATGGCAGACCTGTAGATTCTTTCTACGTCAAGCTATCATGTCTTGGCCTTGACGAAACTCCTATCCGCTCTCCAAAGCCAAATGAAATTCCCATTAATATTTTTTGCTTCATAGCATGCTTGCCATGCTAAACACACGGCCAAACTAAATAAAATGTAATGGTATGCTCTGGAAAAGAGGCTTATAATGTTGCAATAGAGCAACTCTCTACAGTTGTTATTTTTACAATTATATTTTATTTTTGATTTATGTTTTAATAGTAATAAATTGCAGAGCTAGAAAAAAAAAACAAAACAAAAAAAAACATGGTGGCTTAAAATCAGACATGCATTCCCAAGCCTTCTCCGAGAGCAGCCTATAATAAGTCATGGTTTGTTATGGCTGTGTAGGCTGCCATTATGTGGTCTGATAGATCCCGTTAACTCTAAATTTAAGCACAAATGAACTACCTCATCAGGGTCTGCAGCCACCGGACTACACCGTGCTCCAAGCGTGCCCAGGCAAACGGTTTCTTCATTTCATATTTACAGTCTGGCTCATGCAGCGCTGCTCTTATCCAACTCTAATGCAGTATTCCCCAGGCCAGAGTGCAACTACGGAACTAAATCCCAGGCACAAATCAGGATTGGGCAATAATTTAACGGTTGGAGCAAATGTTCTTCTCAGAGTAAGCTATCAAAGTTGGCGTTCCATCTGAAAGGGCAGTTTATCCAAGCGGCCACGGCTGTGCTGGTAATCACAGTGAGAGCTGGGAGATGTGAGAGTTGATATTAAGTATGATAGGTCATTAAGACCTGGCTAAAAAGAACTGAATGTATTTTCTTCTGCCGAATTTAGAAGGATGTGCATGGATGCAGGCTCGGTGCATTCAGTGGACATATTATAATCAGAGGAAAACTTCAGCCTTCTTCATCAGCAGTGTTTACTCATTCCTCTCCTGTAATCATTTGCTTTTTATTTGTTTGTTTTTTTCTTTTTTTGTGGCGTCTCCTCTTTCTCAGCTCTTTCTCAGCACACTTTAGTGGTATTTCCGCCTTTTTAACTGATTATCACTATTATTTTTCTGCAGCTGTAAAATTTTCGTCCGATGTAAGTCCAAATCATGCTATCATCAATAGCCAATCTATGACTGATAGAACTGTCCCCACCATGGAAGCTGAATTAAATAGATGATTAAGTAGGTCTATTTTTGTGAAAGGTCTTTGATAGGCAAACTAGCCACTCCTGATTGCTTTGATAAAGATTATTGCTTTGTGCTCTCAGAAGGTGCACTGGTCCCCAGTTAGCTGGATATAAAGGTGCATCTAGCTAGCTGAAGCTAGATGTCGACTAATTTGAATAATTGGATGCAATATTAGAACTACGAAGTCATTGTAATAATGTATACGCTTAATATTCATTTCAGTAAGACATCATATACATGAACATATACAATAAAATAACCTCATTATGTGGAGGCTGCTCAGAATCTCACCGCCATCGGAAACATCTACCATCAGAAGACAGCAACGGCTACCCTGCCCATTCACTTCTCACAATTGGTTTAAACAATTGCTGCTAATTTGCCATCTGGTGTGGACCCCCTTGCACTGTGTCATTCATTAAAGAGGCTTGTCAGGGATGGACTAGTGTGAATGTAGGAGTGAGGGGTGTGTTCCTCTGTGTGTGTGTGTGTGTGTGTGTGTGTGTGTGTGTGTGTGTGTGTGTGTGTGTGTGGTTTTGAAACAGCAGAGTCTTAAGTTAAGAATTCCAGATGAGGGAGTAGTTGACTAATTATGCATGCACTCTTGCCCAAGAGAAATTCACCTACTCATGCTTTAGTAACCCATAGTAACAGTTTTTCAGATTTTTTTTCCCATAAGAATGATTGCAAACAATGTTGGATTTGACCATGAAACTAAAACACAAGCAAAACATTATCAATTCAATGCCACGCGTCAGAATACCATAGAAAATATGTAATGAAATCCTTGCAAGAACCTGGAACACCGTTTCACCTTCCTAGCAACCCCAAGTTACCACCTACAACCGTAAGCGAAGAGCAGAATGGTCTAGTTTGTGTTGCAATAAAGTGTCCTTTATCTGCGTAAAATAAAAAAGACTATTTCAAAGAATTATTTATTTATTTAAATCAGTTGAATTGATTGATTGGCTTCAAATCCCCTGAGGTACCCTTGATCAAGGTGCAGTCCCCATCACCGCTCCCCAGGCACTGAATGTGGTTGCCCCCTGCTACAGTGTGCGTGAAAAAGGCTGCTGCACTTTCACGTATTTGTAGTTTAAATAAAAACTGTAAAAAATTGACAATTGTAAAGGTTTAGGGTAGTTTCAGGGTAAGGTTATTCCAGACTGACTGATTGATTGATTGAATCGGATTGACCTGCCCGTGCTCCACCATAAAAAATTGATTATGAAAGTCTGTGAAGGAGTTTGGCTAAATTTTTTTTAAATCCATAAAAAAACATTTTACTTTATTTCCCACTTCAGAGGGCATAAATACAACATTTTTACATGTTTAATCATTTAGGATTGTATCAGTTGTCATGTAAAGGTGAACTGCTCCGTTATCGGTTTTGTGTCCAATAAAAATGATCTGCTCTGTTAACTGGAAGGGAGCCATATTCAGCTTCTGTATCTGGAAGTGTATTTCAGGTGCCCTCCTGCTGTCGGTTGAATTTTGGGGGATTAGATTGAATCTGAACAGCTAAGATGCATGTCTATGCACTGAGATGCTCATTCTGTAAAGCCCATTTCTAAATCATGAAGAAAAGGCAACAACAGCAACAGGCAGTCATGATAGTTTCGGCCACATCTCTGCCTCCTGGATGGTGTTCTTGATCAGTTCAGCCTCCCTCCATGACTGAAAACAGAGTTTAATCATTCAGCCGGACTCTTTTGCTTGACTTTTCTGCTGCTGAACTCGAGTCATTTCACTTCTTAACAGTGTAGGAACAACTGTATCATAAAGGTCATTTTCACACAATGGCACACATCCTTTACAGTCATTGACTCCAGACACTTGATGAAAATAGCACATGTAGAAGAAACTCTGCCTCCCTATAAGGTAACAGGCCACTTACTGTTTAATGCTTGTTATTTGGCACATTGTGAAGCGGAGTGCTTAAATCCCTCTAACCAGGTTCACTGCAACACATGGCCTTACTTGGCTTATTTCTTTGGCTTATTGTGTATAAAACAGGCCAACATAAAAAAACAACAACTTCATTTTCAAGTAATAAATGCATCATTATTTATAGTAATCTTGATAAAAATGTATCAGCTATGTAGTTTGTTATAATATTGATTCATGTCCTTAGAAATCCCGGCGCAGTTTGTTCAATATAGATAAGAATAACAAATTGGAGACGACATTGTGCCCAGATAACCCTACAATCATTCATGTGCTGGAAAAAAGTATGTCATTGTTCAGTTATTTATGGACTTCATTATCAAACCTTTTTTTGTTTGTTTGTTTTTTTTTCTAACACGCTCTTTTGTATGATTCAGGGCACAAAAAATATATATATTTGTTAAGCTCGGTTTATGTTCTACACAAAGGCCTATGTGTGTGTGTCTCTCTACGTCTCTCTGTCTCTCTCTCTCTCTCTCTCTCTCTCTTTCTTTCTCACTCTGTCTGTCTCTCCTAGCCTCTCTACCTTGCTCTGGTTGTGTCTTTCCATGTTTTCCCTAAGTGACTAACATCCCCTCCCTCCGCTGTGCTGATGACTAATTGTGCTCCAGCACTCTGATCAATACCGCTCTCATCTGCTCAGTCTGCAACATACATAACCCAACCTGAGAAGAAAGAGAGAGAGAGAGAGAGAGAGAGAGAGAGAGAGAGAAGGGGGGCCTGGGGTTTTAGGTAGCTAATGCATTATTGAAGAGAGATTCTTGCCGAGCAGATTCAGGGTTTGTCTTAAAATAGTGTGTAATGCTGTGGTAACCAAAAAAGCGAACACACAAAACCACTGACCACAGCTCTATTTTTCTAGCTCTCAGCTACATCATCACTCTGTACACCAGCATAAAGACTCACCTGAAATTCATGTTCTACGATCTGTACTCCATTTCCAATGTTTTATGGTAAGTAACATTCTTCATGCTTTATATCATACATCATCAAAAATCTATAAAACGTTTTTTTTTTTTTTTTTACTTTTTTTCTTACTTTTACAAAAGAAATTATGTATTGAAGCATATTAGTTATAGAATATATAAAAGAAGATTATTTTTTGGTTTCCATACCAAGTTCACACACACACACACACACACACACATATATATATATATATGTATATTTGTTTATACTCAGCTCTGATTTGTTTAGGTTTAAGTATAACAACATTAAGAAATATGAAGAATTGCTTGTAGTTCACATTAATTCTATGCTTTATGTAGATATTTCATACTTGATACCTACCTGAGAAGACACTCCAACCTCACCCTTCTACTCACTGTTCACTTTCTGAACTCTAACTACTTATAGATCCACTATGTAAGTGTGCACTTACTGACTGCTGCACTATTTATTAGCCCTCCTCTACCCCATATAGCCTTGGCCTCTTTTTAGCCACCAGACTGCAGTACAGATAGTGTTTGGTGGGTGGACCTCTCTCCGCACAGTTTCTCTAGAGTTTCACACACCATCAGTGTCCCTACTGGATCAGGAACGGTCCATCTCCCAAAAATATCCTGGCAAGAAGCTGAACACTGATGAAGAGAAGGAGGATGGTTACAATAAACTCTGCATCAGCAGTCTCAAACTTTAAGCTATTACAGTAGAAGTTATTTTTAAAGTGACCAGTGACCGCATATTTGGGCTGGCCTGCAGAAACTTGGTTTCTTTGAAAAAAAAACACATCCACAAACACGTAACATGGGGATTCTGAAGATATCTCAATAGAAAAAGAAATTATGACAAATGAAAGTCAAGAAAATGACATTTACTGGTTACATTGCATTCCATCAGCAATGTGTTGTACCTCAGCACAGTATAAGGGATTTCAAACAATCTGGCTCGTTTCTTTACATTTTGCAAGGATATCATCTTGATGATGCAAAGATTCAATTTAAATTATCAAATTAAATTGTCAAATTGTCTGGTCTTTGCAAACTGAGTAGGAATGGGAACGAAATGGGAACAAATGCTTTACATTTACATTTACGACATTTAGCACAGTGACTTCCATGTCTTCATTACAGAGACAGTCCCCTTGGAGCAACTCAGGGTTAAGGTTCTTGCTGAGGAACCCAATGGTGGTAGTGCTGAAGATGGGAGTCAAGCCTGCAACCTCTTGATCCATAGGTCTATAGGAAATTACCCAAGTACCCTACCACTAGATCACCACCACCCTCAGCCCGTTTTATAGTGACAGGGTACAAAGTGGCTGAAGATACAAGGTTCTAGATAAAGGGGTTCAGCATTCAGCATCAGCAGTAAACTAATCAACTGATCATCTGGAATCATCTGCTCCTGTTTCTTCACTGCTTCATGTCTTAAGTTAGACTTTGTTGTGTTTGAAGATTCAGACGTAGATCACTGTGTGGATTAACCAACACAAAACAATCAAACTGCTCAGGTACAGAGACTGGACTGAAAATGAGAGACAACAACACTGTCCTTCAGGAAGATCTGGAGAACTGCTCAGGTACAGAGACTGGGCTGAAAATGAAAGAAAAAACTTCATTCTTCATAAAACCTGGAGAACTGCGCTTCAACAATATGTTAAAAAATAAATTGAAGCAGAATATGAAAAATGAGGGGTAGCTCAAGACTTTTGCACAATTCCTCATGTGTTCATGTTTAATCTGCATGAGATCTGATAGTAATTGCACTATTTGAGACTTTTCTACCACGCGGTGAGGTGTGTCATCTGATAATGGAGTGAGATTCACACTCACAAACACACCAATCACAAGCTCATACACATTTACAGCAGACACCCCACCACTCCCAGGGGTTGCGAGAGTCCCCTGCATTGTTAGCAGCTTCCTGACAACCCGGTCCCCTGACAAAAAATGGGAAATGCACAATCAAAAGGTTGTTTAATCAAATTTTTACAAGAATACGCTTTTTTTCTGACATTCGTACAATGGGTTTCTGCAGACCACTATTCTATCTATTCTATCTATTCTTTAGAAACACCTATATTTTAATGCATTTGAATGCATCCTTAGAAGTTGTTTATCCATTCAATGAAATCATCACTGATATTGAATCTGTTACCTGACGTCAGGTCAGATCCACTCTAGAAATCTTCCATGGCAACAATAAACAGTAATCGGATGTAAAACTCTGAACGCTAAATGAAAGAAAGTGGTAATTATTTGAGTTTTATCATCTGTTCAACTCAGTTACGGGTGATGGAAGAGATAAATAAATATGCAAACTATGAAAAGGCGAGATCCTTGTGACGGCACCCCATGAGATCTGCTCTTCTGCTGTCATTCTTATTTTGGTCTGCGGCAGAGAAATTTTGATCACGTTTGTAACAAAAGCCTGCTTCTCCGTTCTCTTGGTCTGTGACTGACGTTCTCTTTGTCTTTCCGGAATTATCATTTAATTCCTGCAGGTCTCGCCAGCCAAAACAAACTTCCACAAACTTTATTTCTTCGGTTTCACCTCAGGCAAATGCTAGCTCTGTCACTTAGACATTTGAAGGCACCGGATTGTTGTCACATTCAATATTTAAAGCAAGTTTTTTAGGGGGATGGAAAAAAGTAAATCCTTGATGAAGATCCCCTTAATAATACAAACAAGTGCAAATGTCAGTCTGATTTGTAAAGCCTAATACTGAAGCAGCAGGCTGTGACAGCGAGGCAATCTACATGTCAATTTCACTTAATTGGCCAACAAGGGTGCTGTGTGCCTCCTGACAGCCTTCAGTACGTAGGCCTAGATCTGGAATTTGACATGTCTCCATTGTTAGGCAATGTAATGCCTGTTTCTCTGCGAAAAAACAGGCTTCTTGTTGAAATTTTAAAGGCCCTGATCCATGTTAAGGGGATTTTGGCTTTGGATTGTGTTTTTCAAGGTGCATGGGGTCGCACCTCAAATGAGACAGCCTGCAGAAAGAGGCTGAGAAATCAAAAAAATGTGGAGACATCAATGCTCTCTTCTTTTGCTCTAATTAGAATAGATGTACATTACTTGAAACCCAGCAAGCCCCTCCTCATGTGTCTAAAAACCTGATCCAGTGAGACATTGCAGCCTCCACCTGTAATTGCACTGCCAAAGGGCCTGCTGCGTAGGCTATCCTTACACGCTATTATAAAAATGGGTTTGCGTAGACAGTGTGTCTGGCTTAATTGTATCCCTGTGCCCCTAGAGTGGCAATCAAAAGCACAGGAATATGATACAGCCATCTTTATTCTTGGGGTTTATAGTAGATGTCATTTTCAGAGGGCTGAGGTTTCGAAGTTTTAGAAGAAATTATGCTTTGAAGGCCCAACATTATTATTTACCCTCATCTGAAGCACTTTTTTTTTTCAGGACTATTTTGTAGACTGACATTAGCAGGAAAATAGAGCTGTTCAAAGTCATGAACAAAGACAGCCCAGAGTAACCTTAAAGCCTGAACGGCAACTTCAAGCCGGCAAGACTGTCTACAGTTTTCCACACATCAGCAGCCCTGTCACATGGAGTTAGCGAGATGGCTAAACTCTATCCACTACCAAGACTTGTTTCAGGGCACATTCACACCCAGACCTTTGAGAACATTACATAGTGTGCCTCAACTTATCTTTCACCTAATTGCACTGCTGTTCTCGCTGTGGTTTTTCAAATGATTTAAGTTTAGCTTCTGACTTTGAAATGCTAAAAACATGAAGGAGCAGTTTCACTGCAGTTCACAATTTTAAGCACACAGCTGAAAAATCCCAAACTAGAGAACATATCAAATTTTTCAGTTTGAATTCACATTATACCCCAGACTTTAGACCTTGCTCTCTAGTCAGCCACCACCATAGATATTGGACTATATCCAGGGCAACTATGTTTTTGACAGCCTGCGAGTGGCCAGGGCAGAAAGTGCTCTATTATGTTTGCACAAATTCATTTCTGCAGCCATTCACTGAATTGTTCTGCAGGGGCCAAAATGTATTGTTAAATATAGTCAGTACATTTTAGCTGTAGATTAATAATATTTCCAAATAGAGATGGATGATAAATCAAAAGAAAAAATGTGAATACATGAGGAAAGCTGTTGACCTCATGTTACGATTATGCAGTTGTCGTCCTATCATGGTCTTTAGCTCGTATGAAAATGCTGAGAAGACCCAGGTGACCTTGATTATGAATCAAGACAAAGAAAAGTGACTTTGATTCATTGTTAGGACATGGATACCATGACCATCAGACACAGAGACAGCTCAGTTGGCTTTCAATATCAGTAAATATGGCTGCTCAGAGTCAGAGAGTGTGATGCTCACCCTTTAGTGTGAAAGACAGTAAAGCAGCTGTTCCTCAGGTGAATGACAGTGTCAGTGCAGGACATGATCAGACTCTGTCAGCAAGAACAGTCTGTCACCAACTACAGCATATGCGATCACAGTCCCTAGATATCAACCTAGGTGAACATTTGTGGTTCTAAACTGAAATATAGCACTGTCACTGTCCATCAGCATCATCAGAGTACCAGTAACTTATTATATAACATAATGTTCTGGAACAGTCTTTGTCCAGTAACACTTAAGCAGTTCTGGTTGCTTGCGGAGGTCCAGTACCTTACTAAGATATTTTGTGTTGATCTTTCCATTAGTTTGTCTACCAATCTGTTTTTCTTTCTTATATTTGTGCAAACTCACTATCCCTGCAGTGACCCCACGTTCTAACCTACAGTGACCACACACTCAACTGCCCAGTAGGGGTCCAGTACCTGAATTCAGTTTAATGACCACACAAAACTACCACTCACACACACAACTGGACTGCCATTTGCACTTCCTGTAGATGCTAACCAGTCCTTTCATGTGGACCATGGCAGATGTGCATGTTCTTCTCAGACATTCACTCCCTGCATAGTGCAATAAACAGAGCATGAGCAGAAATATTATGTCCAGTGTTTTTCTGGTTATCAGTGGCGAAATGTCCACTCATTTTCCTATAAAATGAAAGAAAACTTAGAATCTGCAACTTTAGTTTTAATTATTAATGCGCTTCTGTTATTTTGGACAGTGGAAAGTTCAAGGTAATCAGCTTTATGCTGAAGATGCAGCAGACAGGGCTTACGTTTAAAACAACGGAGTAGTTCTTTAAGAATCCTGAGTATAAACTGAATATTATTCCTGAACCTGTTTTAGTCATTAGGTTGACGTCTAGATAAATGAATCCTTAGTCAGTGTAAGAGAATTTGAAGCTGAGTTTGCTTCCTGTTTCACATGGTGGTCTGTGTTAACACCACCCACACTTGCCTCAAAATGAACCTAATCCAGTGCAGACCCAAACAAAGTCAGATTAGATCCAAGCAAAAGGTCTACGGAGCACCATTTGAAGGCAAAACCAATATTGCCTGGTGACTTGTACCCGTCTGTCTGGTCTCCCAAGGCTTGCACACAATGCAGGTTAGATTGGATTTGCGTACACACCATTTGCATCGAAAAGGAGCGGAGGAAGGGAGGTGGGAGGGGAAAAGGCCAGGACACAGGATCAGCCGTCTATTCGCTGATTAGAAAAGGAGAAGGAACAGAAAAGTGAAGGCTACTGGGCTTCCACCCCGACAAGCTTATTCCACTTAGACACAACAGCTGGAGACGCTGGAGCTGCATATCCCACAACACTTATCCAATCCTCTCAGCATAATTCCTAAATTGCTGTCAATCTTTTCTTTCTTTTCAATGCAAATGAGGCCTATTTAGCCAGGCTTACAGAGAGGAAAGATTACAAGTTTTTTGAAGGAAAAAAATTTGACGTGGAATAAAATATGAGACAGCTACTTGTTTGTCTTATCCCCCCCTGCTCATTTAGAAAGCAATCATCTCCAAATCACATATGTTTAAGAACGCGTTCATTTCGATGGGTGTATTCAATTTATTGGAATTAAGATTTTTGCCCACTGTCCTATTATTACCTTCCTAAAACAAGAAAAAGTGAATATGAATACATTTTTGTTAATAACAATATCTTTCACTATGTACAGAATGTATCATTCTAACAATTATAATAATTGTTGGTTAATAATGCCTGGTTTTTGATGACTGCATATAAATGATGCTATGGTTTGATGACTTAGAAATACATTTGAAAATGGAGAATAATAACCAGTAGCCATTGCTTTGTGACCACCCAAACCACCCGAAATCAAGCAATTCTGTCTTTATTTTAGTTGATCAAATAAGTTATAGACTTTTTTAATATAAGCAAACTAGCACAAGTGTAACTTTTACCATGGTTGAAACAAAACCATACAGAAAACAAAGATATTATCTTAATTTAGCACAAAATGAAAGCGTTGTTATTCTTCCAGTCAGACAAATCATTTGCAACAAATCGAGATGGTTTGTTTTCACGTTGGCAGGATTGTTGGCAGGTTATCTAGTTTGATCATTGGATGTCCCATACTACAAAAAAAAAAGATAAAATAAAGATTATAATTAATGGCAGGGTTAGACACCAATATCTGCAAGCTGCAGCTGCAGCGTCCTGAAGAGGAAGTGACTCATGGACATAGCCACTCTATCTTAATTGGTATCCTTTCCCCTTGCATTCCTTCCTTTTCCCTCCCTCCACTCGTCAATCCAACCATCCATCCATCCAGCCAACTAGTTGCACATTGTGTTCAGCAGTTACACTGGGCTTGCTCCGGCAGGGCAGCTGCTTAAACAACACTGATTGGGAGCAGCTCTCTTTGACCCCTGACCCTTTTACCCACTTCCCCCTCCTCAGCATGCTCTCTATCTTTCTCTCCCTCTTCTCAGTCCGTGGAGAGCAGTCATGTTTGTAATTGCCCTCCTTTAGCAGGCTCTCTTGGCCTCTCGTGTTCTTGAAGGACTGTGGCTGCACAAGTAGGCCTGCGCCGACAAGCCTTCGTGAAAACAAAGAGAGTTGGGCAACATATGTTTCACTCCAGCATGAAGATTTAACACACATTACGAGTACGATTAGCTTCCTTGTTGTGTGAACGTTGTGTGTGAAAGTATAACATTGTTCATGTAGGCTGACGGAAATGTAATCGCTAGTTTCTTTTACCTTAGTTTATAATAGAAATATTTCCCAGAAAAACACTCTACACCACAACCTTTGTGTATAATGGACCATGTTAACATCCCTGGGGAGATTCTGATATCTAAGCTTAATATTTAGTCTAAGCTTAATATTTAGTCATGCATTTTTAAGACACATTACTCCCTGAGTAAAATTAAATTACTGTGAAATTACTGTGTAGGTAGTTTTGTAAGAGGTTACAATACTGGATCATCTTCAGAGCATCCTATTCAACCTAAGGAGACGTTCTAATAAATATATCAGTTTGTTTTAATGACTTGGCTGGCTAACATACCATAATTTATGTATCATACTCATTTATTCTGAACGTTAACTATAAATGCTTGCCTTTAACTTCTTTGAAAATCAATATTACCCTTGAAATGCCACTGAACTTTAAATTGAAACAGATTCTCTTAAATTTAAAACTAATCCTTATTTTAAAAATCCTTATGTTAACCCTACCCTAGACCTTTAAAGCGAATGCTTACCTTAACACTGTGAATAATCAAGTTTAGGCAACACGCAGGAGGAACTGTTTTGATTCTCATGCCTACAAAACAGCAGTTGAAATATTTTAGTGCACGACCTTGACTGTGTAAATGGAATTATTTTAGTGTCAGTTATGAAATGTATTATTAGCTTTGATACAATGACAAAATAAGAGCTGGTTATGAAGAAATCACTACGCTGAAGGTTGTCAGATCAGTAGGTTGCCCTGAGAGACACTTGAGCAAGGTCCCATCCCCATCACTGCTTCCTGGGCACTGGGTTCCCACTACTGCACGTGTTTAATGCAGAGGATGCGTTGCGTTCTTTGTGGTGCACTGTGTTCACAATAACAATTCACTTCAGCATCGCTTTCATAACATCTATGCTGGAAACGTAGAGTCAAACGTGAACAAACTACCAGCCTGTCATGGACTTTGAATGAGTGACAGATTTGTATTTCTATCCATCCATATATAACCTTAGCTGCTTAATCCAACCAGAGGGTGCTGGAGTGTCTCCCAACAGTTACAGGGTGAAAGGTGGAGAAACACCATGGGCAGGTCCGTCCAGAACCTGAAGGAACCTCACAGAGAGGGAGCCCATTGTGGCCTACACTCATTGATTTCCTCTCAGTCAATCAAACTGAGAGGTTGAAACTTACTCTCGTATATTCAGAATTCTAACACTTGTAGTTCATCTGTAGAGCACTCTTGGAAATTAAGCTTAACCTACATGTCTTATTAATTTTACATAATGATTTTAATTTTAATTTTAAAATTATTTAATTTTAAACAGTCACACAGACCAAAGACCTGTGTGTACTTGTCCGTGTAATCCGGTTCAGTAAAGTTGCATTTCCACTGAAATCCGGAATAGTGTAAAGACTCTTACCAAAGCATTATGTGATCTGATCTGAGTGAATATCCTCGAGCCGAGCAGAGACAGTTGCCGAAGGGCTCATTTGTGGACGGAACAGGGACCGAGTATAAATCTGACTCAGATTTATTGGCCAAGTTTAGGCAAAATTAGCTCAGTTCTTATTCCTCAGCTGAGAGAGTATTCCCACTGAACGGGACATTTAAAGGACATTTCTTCAATGAAAGTACAGTAAAGTCTCAGAGCAGGCGAGCGGGGATGGTGGGGGGGGGGGTGCACTCTACTTGGCTGTGTGAGTATTCTTGGTGGGGGGACGCCTCAGATGTCTGGGGCTGGGGGCTTCCAGCTGTGCAAGAGGCCTTTGGAACTTGTCATCACATCAGGAGGTATCTGGAGGGGTAGCTGTACCCCTCCACACACAAACCCACATGGCACACGCACACGCACATGCACATGCACACACACACACTTCTGCACACACACACCCTCCACACTGGCAGCTCTCTTCACTGGGAAATGACAGAAGAGGGAAATGGACAACATGAGTGAAACAAATGGCTTATATTTATCCTGTTAGAAGAGAAAAAGAGAGAAAGTGCAAGAGAGAGAGAGAGAGAGAGAGCGGATATTACAAATGAAAGGTCAAACGTTGGAGATCATCTACACTGCTGCTGTACTCCTGCCTAACTGTGGCGGATTGATTAGAAAATGAATGGCAGATGAGCCCCAGATTAATGACCTCTGAGGAAGTGACCCATAATAAAGTCGTTTGTCACTCATTACCCCTGGCCTAACTGGAGCAAATTCCATCACATCCCTAAGCGAACCCCCACGCAAAGCACTCCCAGCCATAGAGTCGCAATCACAGCGCTCAACAAGCACTACAGCATGCGGGATAAAATCAGACTCAGAGTTTTAGTGAAACAGTTAAGCTTTTGTGCATCATGTGTGATTCACTTTATTTACTCTCAGTCAGGTCATTTCAGGAAGGCCTTATCCGAACAAGTCTGTTTAATTGGCCTGACTTACAGAATTTACAGTAAATGCCGGTTAGTGTGTGTTCGCTGTCCCAAAACAGACTTTTTTCTTTTTAGTTTGGATGGTTTTACATTGTGTGCGCGTTTCATGGCGAATGAACCGGTATTATTAATAAAAGGCAATACTTTCCCATTTCAGGTTCTAATGATGAAATTAAAATGAGATTTTTAAAGTTTAAGAAGTTTTCCCTTTCAGAGTCACAAGGTCTTTGTAAGTTCTTTTAAAAAAAGTTTGGCCATTATTTCATTCCCAATCTCACCCACTGAAAGTGCAGACTGGGCTACTTTCAGCTCGACACCATAAAGTATCTCATTCGCTGGGAATAAATAATACTCTAATTATCTATTTATAATGAATTATTAATCATTTATCTGCCTCAAGATTGATCACGTTCCAAGCCTAAGGCATTCTGCATATGAATTATATTTGAACCTCATTCTCAATATTAAACAGCTTTCTGTCATTTCAGAATCATCTAAAAGCCGTGTTCATCATTCTGAATACATCTATCATTCCATACCGCTTCCTACAAATGAGCCCAATCTGGTGAAGTTGCAGAGCAGAAGCCTTTCTTTAGGAACATTCTTTACAATAAAATCTTATTTAATTCAATTTTTTATTTAATGTAATGCACTTTAACATACCACTGTAAAATACACTGAAAGGTACTGTGTATAATAACTTGCCTTTAGTATTGGATGTGTGTGTGTGTGTGTGTGTGTAGGTGTGTGTGAGAGCGTGCACTTATGTGAAGGCTCCAAAGGTCAGAGGGAGGGACAGGCACTGACTGATAGGCTGGTGAGGACAGTTTAAATGGCTCTGCAGGGTGATGTATGTGGCTGCTGTCTGGAGGTCAGCCTCCTGACACAGTGGTAGTTACTGGGTAATTTCCATACTGCTGAGAGAATGGTGAGGACGCGGTGTTTATATGTGTGTGTCAGTGTGTATATGTGCACACACATTTTTTGCAGATTCCCACAACCGGGCTTTAGGTTCTTGTGCAAACTGCGCTGGGCCTGAAATAGAAGTGTAGTTGCGTCTGTTGTTCTCTTTGATGGCATTTTCATTCAGCACTGTAACTGCCACATGGTTCAACAAAATGTCCTGATGCTCTAGAACCGATGTGGCACTGAACCAAAACGAGCTATGTAAAGAAAAACAGGCAAACAAAGCAGGTTTATCCAACCTAACACAAGGAGCTGGGAAGAGAGAGAGAGAGGAAAGCGAGAAGCAGAGTTATGGATAGAATGAAAGGAGTGCAGAAAAGAGAGACAAGAGGTTGAATATTAAAATAGCTCAACCAAACATGCTAACATTGCAAGCAATCAATGAGGGCTGCCCATTAGCATCAGTCTCTTTATACACACTCACTGGCCACTTCATTAGGCACCCATTAGTTTACAATCACAGACTGCAGTCCATCTGTTTACTCCACATCATTTGTAAGTCCCTTCTGCCCAGTTCATCACTGGCCAAGTCCACCAGTGAGCAGGTATTATATAAGAGGTGGATCAGAAACTGACCACTGATGAAGGACTAATGCATGCTGTGCAGCATCAGATGAATAATCAGCCAGACGTTTACATTTGCGAGGTAGAACAACACTGTTCTGCTGAGTGTGACCCCCTCAGTGTACCATTCCTGTCATGGAAGCTATGCTGAGAATGGCACCTGCTCAGGTACTGGTGCTGCAATGGGGGTCCTAACATGATGAACAGGGTGAACGGGATTAACAAATGATGCAGAGAAATAGATATACCTGCTTGTAGCTGTAAACTAGAAGTCACTAATAGACTGATAACTGTGGAACAGCGTTTAACAGCTCTTAATCAGGGCAACACACACTTAATGACAGGCAGAGCGTCCCTGGAGTTACTTGATATTAAGAGCCTTTCTCAAGTTCTCAAATGGTGCTTGATGTTCGAACCCCAAACCTCTTGGTCTGAGCCCGTCTATTGGCTAAACCAGCACGGCAAACTTTACCTACATAATCAGCGGAGATGAAATGATGCTTTATGTAAAACACTATGTAAAAAACTAAACTGTACTTTCATTCTTTTTTTGCCTCTTTCTTTTGTTTTACCTCTGTCTGCTATTTGCCCTCCTTATGATATTACCCCCCCCCCCACCCCCCCACCCCACCCTCCAGTTCTGTACTCCATGCCATGCTGGTTTATCCAACAGATGCAGGCACCCACAGACAGACAGGCAGACAAGCAGACAGACGAAGGGATGAATAGACAGAGCAAAGGCTGGCAGCCTGAAATAATTACACACGCCAGCTCGAGAGACACACCACGGTTCTCCCTTCAATTAACCAGCCTGGCCAGTGTGTGTTCATTGCGGAGAGTGGGTCCATCGCCACAGGCACTGTAAAATGAGATGAACTAGCTGTGCTTCCTTCAGTACCGCCCTTCCTGCACTTTATATCTGAATATTAACAATATAAATTAGACGACAAATGAGGGTGCACATCATTCCTAGTTGAGAGTACATACTGTGTGTACAGTGCCCGGCCCACCGAGGACAAAGAAAATACCCCCAATTAACCTCTGAACTGTGTTTGGCAGGCCGGACTGGCTGTCTGCCTCTGCGGTAGCAACATCATCAAAGAAGGACAGGGCTGTGATGCTGATGAGTGGTAATAACCCCGGGTCATTACCCTGCGCTGCACAGTTAGGTAGATTAACTGCAAATGAAAAGGAGCTAATGAAAATTTATTGACTGGCCATGAGCAGAATATAAGGCTAATGCTTGGAAACAGCACTGAATATGAATGTTGGTTGGTCAGTAAAGAAGATCTTAATGTTAATGCTGCAGCAGATCAGTAAAGTATATGTAATCCTATGAGCAAATGCTGTGTATCCACTGGAAATGTGTCCATGACGGGTATGAGGCAAGAGCTACGAGCCACCTTTGTTGTTTTAAGAGGGAATATAGAATTATTATTTGATTATACCTTCATCTCATTTTGTTGCATCGCTACTTTACATTAAAGGTGTTACAATGCATTGAAAACCAAATACCAAATGCAACCCATCTATATAATCATTATAAAGTCTGAAGATTGTTATGAAAATAATCACAAGCAGAGAGGATTACAGTTCTATATTAAACCCAGGGATTGATCTGTTATACCAACCTCAAACTAACTTAATTTCAGGTTAATTGGAAAGGGCCGTGGTGACCACAGCTAGGAAGTAGTTGTCATCTGCTGGGGCTAAATCTGTCAGAAAGAAGAGCTCCTCCTTTCGTCAGTCTCTTTCTTCCTCGGGCTTGGCTGGCCTGTTTGAGAGATGATGAGTTTGGGAAATGCTCGGTGCTAAATGAGGGAGGTTAATTACGAAGCTGACCCCTGCGTTCCTGCGATACCTCCAAATCACTCTCCACGGCTCCAGGCTCAGCTCAGTGGGCAGCCAATGAAACGCCCTTATTTACATTTAGAGTGCTGGGTGTCCGCTTAATAGCCTCTCAGCTGTTAAACGTTAACTGCTGCATGTCAGGGAATGCCACAAAGCATTTAAGCACTTATGGTTTTATTATGTGTAAACCTAATTCCATACACTGGATTACGCTGTATTTCATGTGGTACTGATTGCAGGTCTGGAGATCTTACAAAACTGTATTGTTTAAGGTTAAACTGACCATTTACAGTTAGTATCCATCAAACTTTCAGTTCAAACCACTTGGTAGCATCCTCTGTGTTTGAGGATTCGAATGTAGGATCAGAAAAGGACATCTGGGCCATCTTTTTGAAAATGTAGTCTAAGTGGCAAATATATAAGTGAAAGTGACTATTCTTGTCATTGCAAGGTGAAATTGGACCTCTGCATTTAACCCATGCAGCAGTGGGCAGCTATGAAAGTGCCCATGGAGCAGTGATATGGACTGTACCTTGCTCAAGGGTACCTCAGGGCAACCTACTGATAAGGGGTTTGAACCCTCAATCTTCTGATCCTATGGCCAGCTCCCTAATCACTAGGCCACCGCTGCCCTATGCAGGATGCAGGACAATTTAAAGTAAAAAGCAAAAAAAGACTCTGGAGAGCACATTTGTGTTAATTAAACCAAATAATCCAGTAAAACTACATACCAGGTTTATGCTATTCCAGAAAAACACATTAGTCTGTCTTCTGGAGCTCAATTTGCACCATGCTTTGTTTTTCTCAGCTCAGAAATTGCTGCGTTTGCTGCATGATGTAAGTGTGTTGAGGAATGTGTGTGACTGAAAGACACATAAACTTTTGTCAATCACACCCTCAAACCCCTGTAGACAAACTTTTGAGCTACTGCCTAGAGAAGCAGAATGGCTACAACACCATTGAGTCAATGAAATCGGTTTAGCTGAGCAATAATATGTCAAAATGATCCTTCAAAACACACAACAGTAGCTCAGTTCTGGTGAAAACAAACGACCATCAATACATTTTTGACCAGATTTTTAGATTCTGATGACTGTCTACAGCGGACCGCTTCATAGGAAACGGTGGCATGTTAAGCTTGAAAGTCTGCAGCAATCCCTGCACAAACCTCTTGTTATTCCGATTGCAAACCTGTAGCCTGGCTAGGCTGCATAGTTTTTCTTGCTGTAAAACCTGATGATGGGCTGGTCCAGGGGTCAGGAGCAACTCTGGAACCTCATGAGGCTCTTCAGCCCCTCTGTAGTGGCTCTTCTCTGTAGCTTTGGCTGTTCACTGTTGTTCACTTCTCTGACCGTTTTGTTTCGTGAATGCTGGTGCTGTGTCTTCTGCAGTGAAGATACATATGTTGTACTCACTTGTGTTTACCGCTGAGTGATTGCTGAAACACTGCCCGGGACTGTTTACTGTACCCCTTAATTTAATTACAACCCAACATGTCTCTCTTATCAGATGGTAATTATATGCATGCTGTTTGCTGTTAGAATTTTCCACTCAAGTCAAAGTTGACACAGGGAATTGACTAGATATACAAACAAACCATGCTTTCAGAAAAAAAAAGGCATGTTCACATTTACAAGTTAATTGGATAATTGTAAGTTGAATGATACCCAATTTGTTCTCCATTTGTTGATGGTCCATGAACCTGCAACAGCAGTAGGCTAACATTAACTGTAGTACAAAGCTAGCAGCTTATTTTATATATATATATATATATATATATAAAAAAATATATATATATATATATTTTTTATATATAGCATTTATATATATATATATAAAATGTTGGTTGAGCTCATTGTCTGAGTTACATCTAAAATAGCCTTTAACACAATAAGGGTTCTGAATACGAGTTCTGATTGGCTAAGGCATGTGCAAGGCATGTGTCACTTATTTTCTTAACTACTACCTTGCTTAACAACTGTCTATCTATCTATCTATCTATCTGTCTGTCTGTCCATTCATCTGTCAGAACTTTACTTGTAAGGTCAGTCAGTCAACTACAATCCGAGTGTACATGTCTTGAGTTTGGACTGTGGGATACGCTTATTCATCAGTACTGTATGTAAGTGTGCTGAGCGTGGACAGAGCTAAGCCTTCAAAACAACTAAGACGTGTATATCAATAAATGGATTTATCACTAAAATAAAAACCAGAACTGTTCTGTTGTTTTTTTATTGCATACAAAATGATGAGGCTGCACGTGTGTAATTCCTCCAAAAATGGTCCTCCCTTGTGTTGAATAGCGCTGGCAGTGTAAAAAAACAGGTCAAATGGTAGAATTACAGACGGATAGACAGACAGTCGGTGGAAGCTGTCTGTCGTGCTGCAGAGCTCTTGACAGGCCGCGTGGACAATGCAGCAGCCCCTCGGTGCCCCCATTAAAGCAGCCCTTAGCCTTCAGGCCAGCGGATTAGTGTGAATACACTCATTTCCCCAGGTAGCGGATTTGCCTTCCATTAGCCGGCACGGCCCATGGCCCCCTCTGCACCACTGCCAGCAGAGGTCAATTATCTGCTAGGCCGAGTCAGGTACTCACACTTAATTAGAAAGTTCATAACAGCCACTGCCATCTGGAGAGAGCAACTTTGATTCAAGTGAGGTTAAAAATAAGATTGTAATCAACAATATTTGCGCAGGATTTTGTGCAGCAACCTCTAAAAATGAAGATTGTTAGTGCCGAAGCTGTGAAGGGAGAAAGGCTTGAATGCAATGCTATTGATGTGTGTTAGTCATCCAGATTGGACAGGAGGTGAAAAATCATAAAAGGTGTGTGGTAGTCTGGTTGACAGTGATGGATAGAGCCAGTATAGTAAAAAAAATTCACCTCTAGGCAATGAGCATGATTTCTGATTTTTGATCCATTTTTTCCAATCCATGTGTTTTCTTTGGCAGTGACAGCAGAGGACTAATCAGTATGTGCCAAACAGACTGCAGCAAAATGTATGTTTAATGAATAAAAACAAAGCAGCAGCAGTGATCGAAACATTGATTATCTACGCTTTTTTTTTTTTTACTCCAGCCATCGTTCCCTCTGTTTCTTAAGACATAACATCCTCCTCCTTTCATGCATTTTTCATAGCCCATGTGAGGGTTTTGCGGTCACCTGTCTGGGGACGCTGGCAGATGTCTGTCTTGCTCAACTCCAGGCCACTATAGAATGGGGGTTTGGTGTCCCTCCCTGCTCTGGAGGGTGGTCCCATCTGTTGGGTGTATTTGGGCTGGGGGTCCGAATGGCTGGCTGCTGCAGTGCTGATAATATTCCCTCTTTAGTGCATGTGCAGTGAATTCCAGGCTGATTTCTGCAGGATGGAAAGGGCTTGCACTTGGGAGGTATTCCATAAGGCAGTGTGATGCAGGGACAGTTTGAAAGTGAGACGCAAGATGGACAGATGGTTTGGAAGACACTACTGAAGACAGCTTCATGAGCTAAGCTTACAGAACATGATGGCTGAGCAGGTTCATTTTTGCAAAAGGATTCGGCCAGTTAAAAGTATGGACGTGCTTTAAAAAGTGGTTGTTCATGTTGTTTTAGTTAAACTTCACATATTTTAAACATATGCAATACTGAATATGACAAATATATGTTTTTGATAGAAAATGAAATTCAGTTTCAGAAATAATTCATTTTTAATTAGCTACACAGCTTACGGGGCAGCTGTGGCCTAGTGGTTAGAAACTAGGCTCCATGATCAGAAAGTCATGGGTTAGATTCCCAGTTCAGTAGGCTGCCCTGAGGTACCCTAGAGCAAGGTACCGTCCCCATCGCTGCTCCCCAGGCGCTTTAAATAGCTGCCCCCTCCTGCACGGTGTGTATGGGTGAAAAGCAGAGGTTGAATTTCATTGTGTCTGGCTGTGTGCAGTACCATGTTTCACAATGACAAATACTAATTTTCAATTCAGCTTCCTCTACTAATGTAAAAGACTTTCCTGGTTCTAAACATTTTCGAGGACACTATAATAATAATAATAATAATAATAATAATCCTTTATTTATAATCCCACGAATGGGAAATTCGTTCTCTGCATTTCACCCATACACACATGTGCAGCAGTGGGCTGCTATTGAAAGCGCCCGGGGAGCAGTGATGAAGCTGATACAGCTATGAAGCTGTAAATAACAACAAAGACATTTGTGATATGTCCAAAATAATGAACAGAGCTTTTGATTGCTCTAAACTCCCAAAGAAAATCGCCTTACTCTGAGAATGAGGTTATACCAAAACTAATGTCCATAATTATCCATCCATCCATTTTCTGCCGCTTGTTCCAAACGGGGTTGCGGGGGATTGCTGGAGTCCCACCCAGCGCACACAGGGCGGTCAGTAATTCCAAAAGACTGAACAACAATGTATAAGAAATGACTAGTTTATGAATCCTGCAGGCTAATTAGTGCAGTCTTCCACAGGAAGCCGTGTATAGAGGGGTTGTAGGAGGGGCTAATGTGAGTCTCGTGCACAGGGTGGTCTGGCCACTGGGGTCTTGTGCTGATTTGACATTCTGGCCTCTAGATATAATGACCTGCCAATATTTTGGCTCTGAGAAAAAAAGGGAAGAATACAAATTGCTGTCCCCCAGCGTCTGTCTCACCACTGCTTTCTTTGGGAATGTCATGGGGTTTGGTGCGATCTCAGCCTGGCCAATTATTTGTTTGGCTGCCATTAAAATCAGATCATTCACTCTGGCAAGACTTTGTGCTCATTGGAGGGCTCAGAGGAAAAGGGCTAGTTTTAGTAAGCAACTCTGCTTATTTGAGCTTTACATGAACAGCTCACACTCAGCTGCTCCCTCAGTAGCTTTGGTTCTGCTGGAGTTTGTCAGGCGAAAGGAACAACAAACTGTAACACCTGAATCCCAATAATCAGAGCCTCTGGCATTAGGGAGAGGCAGCTGGGAGAGCATGTTTTCAGCTTTATTTTGAGAAAGTGTCGCTCCTCTCTCAGTGTGTTCCCTTTTTCTGACTAATCAGGTACTGCCAACCTGCCAAGGCAGCACAATGACTGCTAATGAAGTAGCTGCATCCTGCTCCTGGAATGGTGTGCGGTGCTGATTGAAGTTGAAGGGAAGAAAAACCACATTATTCTCGGGATAAGTGGATCTCTTGCTGCAAGCAGAGTTAAATGAGTGTTTGTGAGTGTGCGTGTGTGAACAATATATGAGCACATAAGCCGGTGTGTGACTGTTAACCTGTGCAAGTCCTGTTGTTTGCAGCAGCTTCTGAATCATATCATAAAACTGCTGACAAAGATCGTTGTGTATTCACATAAATATAACATATTTATCTGCTCTTAAAGAAGTAGCCCTTTAACTTAGATATAGTTCATGATAAAGTTCATTAGCAGTCACAAGGTCCAAATTGGAGCAATAGAACCAGAAGGTTCATTTAGTTTAGTGCTCGGGGAGCAGTGATGGGGATGGTACCTTGCTCAAGGGTACCTCAGGGTAAACTATTGGTCTGGAATTAGGACCCATGAGCTTCTGATCCTGGGGCCTAGGCCTTAAACACTAGGCCATCATAGAGTTTGTGTAAACCGCATCTCAACAGACTTGCCCAAGTGCTTTTGGACAAGTTTTCATGATGGTGGTGGCCAGGATTTTGTGTTGTGTTTGCCTATCCATGAGCCGATTCATAACTTTGCCATGATGTGAAGCTAAGTTAATTCATCTTTCCTTCAATGCTGTTATGCATTATAGGACACCAGCGCCTCATGAATGGTTGACAATATTTAGGCTAAGGGTAAAATTGTGAAATTTTAAATTTTTGATGAAATAGAACTTCCTTTGTGACATCCTTACCCTAATAATGCCATAAATGCTGAAAGCATGGAGATTAGTAAAATATTCCAGTTTAAATATCATTTCCTAATCTATTCATTATGGCCATGCAGATCTCATGTCATTATTGGAACCAGATTCTCCATGGCGTCTAGATAGCCTAGGAGGTGTTATGGGAGTTCAGGGGATTTGAGGACAGTGAACATGCGTAAACTGGTCAGCTGCACATGGGGATAAACTGTGAACACTGGATTTGTGTTGAAACACAGAAACATGCAGGTGAAAGGCCTGTGTCTGTAACAAAAGGTGTTGTTTTTGACATGACTTTAAACATAACACATCAATGATCTCGATGATCTTACATGCTTTTCTAACCCTTAGCTAGGAGTTTTCTATCTTGTCCCACACTTTACTGAGTTGTGGTCATATATAAGGACCAGTCAGTATTTTTCATTAGAAGAGATGTTACCAGTAGGGTTCTGTGACAAACATTTTCCTCAAACTTTCCATTAGATGCATAAGTCTAACAAACAAAAAGAGGTGTCAGGTGGAGAGTAGGTCTCATGCTATCTAAACCTAGAAATAAAACCACATCTGGATAGCCAGGGAGGTGTTTTGGGGATTGATGGGATACATGATGAGCTGAGCAGTCAACGAATACGTTTTGGCGTTTGGAGGTAGAGGAATAATCCAAGGTGGAGAGGGATAAAGTAGAATACTAAACAACTGGAGATCTTTTCAACTTGCTCTGGAACTTTTACTTCAAACAGACAGGTCCAGCTTTCAAGGTCATGGAGCCGAAGTAACATTACTCCTCTCCAACTTCAGGCTTGAACATCCAGCTTTGATATCCCCTATGGCAGAAGAACACCATATCACATCAACCCCTCACTCTCTGATTAACCACTAGGACTGTGTGGTCTCCACCTCTACTTTGTCGGGGCGGTCAGGTTCCTTTCTGTATGGAGTTTGCATGTTCTCCCTGTATCTGTGTGGGTTTCCTCCCACCACTCAACGACATGCATGTCAGGTGGAGTGGAGATGCTAAATTGCCCCATGGATGAGAGTCTGGGTGTCTGTTCTGAGATGGTCTGGTGACCTGTTGAGGGTGTTTCTTTGCCTTTCACCCTGTGTTAGCTGGGATAGACTGCAGCACCACCCATGACCCAAATCAGGACAAGCAGCTAAGAAAAGCTAAAAGAAATAATGTACTTTAAAACAATGCCTACAACACCAGGAAGCCTATTTTCAGATTGCCTATTTTATATCTGAAAAACAACGCCTGAGTTCAGCTAGTCATAATGGAATTTCAGAAGAAAAGAGGTTTCCTACATGAATAAATGAATAATATAAAATTGTGCATTTAATGCAATTAATTTTGCTGCTACATTATCTCTTTCATTCTTCCAATTCAGCTCAAATGGTTAAAGCTGTGCCCTCCCAAAAGTGACTATTCCCGGTGCCGTCACTTATGTGTTAATAAAAACTTGGGTTCTCACAAGCTGATACCCACACACACCTCAGCTGCCTTGTGCCTTGCTTTTACAAGTGCATCCAAAATGACTGAAGCAGAGATTTTTATTAGATAATATAGAAGATAATTCACTTGCATGAAGAACAGTAAAATACCATTAAAGAACAAACTGGAGTTTTATGAATTCAAAGAATCATTAAAAAGTGGAAACATTTTAAAGATGCACATCAATGCAAAATACAAATAAAGAATGTTTTTTTGATAAAATGTAGGGGACCGAAGGAAAACTCACAGGCGTTTCTGTTCAGTCCTTCCAGTGTGAAAAGACTCAATATAATCTGTGACGTTTCTGTGTAAATATATTCTTTCATGTCTGAAAAAAATAATAAAAATATGGGCAAAATGTATGCATTTTTTTATTAATGGCCAAAGTATGAAAAACAAAAACTGAAAGGGTGGTCTCTGAATTTTGTAAAGAACAAAGTCAAATGTACAAATTCATATCTTGGGAGAAGCAAAATATACAATATGTCTGTATGTTTATTCCAATAAAATGTGATTTAATTTGTTTAGTTATATTAGATGGCCTTGTAGTGTAAATAAAGACAAACTGAAAAAGAAAGTTTTTATTTATTATATACAATGAACTGCACATAGCTTTTAGACCAATATTTCTTTCACAAGATTGTGTGTGTGTGTGTGTGTGTGTGTGTGTGTGTGTGTGTGTGTGTGTGACAGACAAGATCCAAAAGACAAAGTAGACAAAACAATGAATAATTTGGGCCAAATAAAACAGTGAGATGTAATAAACAGTGCAATCCATGATGAATATTTACAAGAAGAACAGCAGTCTCCTTTTCTTTACAGTGGAACATATTCAGTGCCGTTGTCACTGGCGACTGCACCCTGAATGTATATTAGAGACCGGTCATTAAAGAGCTTTAGGAAGTGCAGCTGAAGCCTGAGATCTGGGTGGAATCTCCAGGGTGAGGAAATACATTGAGCTCTCGGGTCAAGCACACGTCTAGCCTGTGGCCAGGTACGGCGCAGGCTGAAATATTGATGAGAGTATTACAGCCTGGCCTTCATGAGGTCAGCACATACAGAGTGAAGCTAATGGAGCGTGCATGGTGTGGTTCTCCTGGGTCTAATCCACGATCTCCGGGAATAACAATGCATGTCTGGCACACATGCAAACACACATACACACAGAGCCTCAGGTGTGGCTCAAGGTAAAAGTGCATATCAGTATGATGGAGGCTTTTAGGAAATTTGAAGGGACTGTCTTTTGAAGAGACAGACAGTGGCATGGACATAAAGACCTTTTCATGAAGGAAGAGCTGGAGGCTACCTGTTAAAAGTTTTTTTTTTCTTTTAAGAATATCCAAAATGGAACAACTTTCGGTTTGCTTTAGGAAACTTTTCAGGAGAGTTTTTTTTTTTTTTTTAACTTTTTTAAAACCATTAACAGAATGTACATGTTCTACCCCAGTTTTGATTCAGTTTCAAACTTTCCCCAAGACACATACTTTACTCTAGTTAGTAGATGAAAATAAAATGCACTTTTATTTCAGGGTGCTTCAGTGCTCTCAGTCTTCTTACTAATTAAATGTAATTAAGTGTATCTCCTTACAGCACAATGCACTCTAATTAATTAATACATTTTTTTTATGATGTGTTATTGAAATCAAAAGTAAAATGTAGCATTTAAGGTGTATATTAAAAAATATACATACATATATTTATATATGATAAGACCAGGAGCAAGAGCTATGGGCTGCAATGACTGCACCCGGGGAGCAATGATAGGGACGGTACTTTGCTCATGAACCCACAAACTTCCGATTATGACGGCAGGTACCGAACCACTAGGCCATGGCAGCTGTACTGGTATACTTCCACAACAATATTGTAGACTAATTATGAGCAGGTTTAAGGTTTTTTAATTCTACTTTAAAAGCGAATTTCAAAAGGCATATATTTCTCACACACAGGGGCAGCGGTGGCCTAGTGTTTAGGGAGTCGGCCACAGAATCGGAAGATTGTGGGTTCAAACCCCTTACCAGTAGGTTGCCCCAAGGTACCCTTGAGCAAGGTACCATCTCCATCACTGCTCGCTGGGCAGCTTTCATAGCCCCCTACTGCAGAAGTCCAATTTCACTGTGCTGTGTGTATTCACAATGACAAGAATAGTCACTTTCACTTTTGGTTACAGGACCACACACATGTGAAATAGCGATGTTGCTCTAAATCTAACTTTGCCACATACATCTGGATAAGGCGTAAGGTTTATGTAACCATTCCAGTGTTATATGTGTTTTATTCACTGTGATGGTTTGTATGCACGGACTGATGGCGGACAGGTCATTATTTATCAGTGAAAGTGTGCACTGGAAACTAAAAGGAAAACACAGCCATCAACGGGAATAAACACATTTACAACTTCATGAACTGTCATTTATACATTTTCAAACTATGATCAACTAATAAGTAGGTCATAACTATTAATGGTCAATAAATGCTTTATTATGAAGTGTTACGGAAAGTTGTCCTAGAACCATACACCCTTCCTAACTTAGGAACCCTTTCTTTAATAGTGTACAAGAACAAGGACCCTGAATTCTCCCAGCACACACAAATGGGCCTTAAATCAACACCTTTTACATGCCGAAACAGTGAACACCTTTATTTCTGCATGCAGTGACAAATGTAGGAGTAATAGCATGCAGGAAATTTGATGAAGCGATTCAGTGACATGCTGTTTTCTTTGGCCGGTCACCGAGGCACTCTGTGTGATTATGGAGTGAGTTTTTCCGAACTTTTTTCTTCATGGTTGCCACAGAAGGCAGCAGAGCCCCAGGAGATCATCTCATTTCCTGTTCACACACACACACACACACACACACACACACGCACACACACTGATGAAGCACATATTAATTCATGGTTTCACATCTGGTCTCCTCTCACTTTTTCCTACTGAGACCTGAGAGAGGTGTGTGCCTCAAAAACTGGAATATGGGGAATCAATGGAATTCAGATTCGTCACAGGCTGAAAGGAACTGGCACAAACTGCTCTGCTGTGGATTAAAGATATAAAGGCAATATTTAAACAGTCTTTCGAGGAGGAAAGTTGGATTTGCTCTCGTTATTCAATACATCTGAGTGTACTGAGCAGTTTTTAATGCACCATAGTGCAACAGAACTTATAGACAGCTGGTTGCACACACTGTATCCTTGGGTCATTAATGTGAATTACTCTGTGCTTCTTGAATTCATGAATTCATTTTTTTGTGGAACAAAAAATAATTCGAACTCATTTCAAAATCTACAACATATTTCATAAGGGTTAAAGGGTATTACAGGATTACAGGAATATCTCCTCTTATATATAGATCACATTGTTGTAAAAGCATTGTATAGTGTTCACAACATTGACGTCTTACAGATTCTTATTGTATCACAATGTTTCTTTCATTCACAGTGTGCATTTAAATAACCAACGGTGTGAGCCATTGTAGTAATTATCATAATGAGCTTATAAGATTTACACCTAATCTGAGTACACTGGCCTAGTCATTAACGGTGATTTTTCAGTCTGAATATACAGTTTTGGGCTTAAACAATTTTTTTTTCTTTTTTAAAACCAAATGCCACACACACAATTATAATGCTGAATGAAGGAAGGAGATTGTAAAAAATGTCCCTTGCTCACAGCAAGAATCTGAATTACATCAGTCAGTCATTTTCTGCCGCTTGTCCCAAGTGGGGTCGCGGGAGTCCATCCCAGCTCACACAGGGCGAAGGACACACCCTGGAAAGGTCATCAGCCCATCGCAGGGAGGAGCATGATGGGGACGGTACCTTGCTCAAGGGTACCTCAGGGCAACCTGTTGGGAAGGGGTTCAAACCCCCGATCCTCCGATCATGCGGCCAATGCCCTAACCACTAGGCAACCACTGCCCCGTTTAAATGCTATAAATTCTTAAATTCTATCACATAAACATATACCATAGCATGGTAGGAGGTAAATTATGTCCCAATCATATTGATACTCCATTATTTTCTGCAAACCATGCAAATACATTTGTTTGTGAAACTGGAAATCATCAACAACAACAACAACAACCCAGAAATGGGATGAGCATCATTTATAGAATTTCCCCTTTACATTTGAAGCAGAGATTATTCTGCCACTGGTTTTTCTACTCTTTGTTATCCCTTCCTGTATGAAGGAGCTGTGGCGGAAACACCAGTCAGAACTAGAGGGCTTCATTTTCTCTCATTTCCCCCAGAATGCCTTCACTTTCCTGGCTACGCCTGCAGGACTGCAAATGATTCTGCTGATGGAAGCTAGCTAATGAGCGCACCATGAAGAAGAGAAGTTTTCTCTCTATCTGACAGAGGAAAAAAGCTCCTCTGGGCATGCTCAGAATGCTCTGCAACAACAGAACAATAATAACATCTACAACAAGAAGTCACAGTAGCCGTGGCTGATCGGATCAACAGTCATGAATAAGGCAGTGTGTTTTAGAAATGTGATGGAAGCAGCTTCTCGCGCTTGTGTCCAAAGCACTGTGGAGAGCCTAGAGATACCTTGATTGCACCATGAGAAAAATCCAAACTTTGGATAAGGGTCACATGGTAGATATGAAAAACTGGTGAAGGATGCAGCTTCTGGCTCTGCAGGCACTACTCTTCATTTCGTAACTCAATGCTGCTTGAACTGAGAGCTAATTCTGATTTTGTAAAATTTGCCTGTGTTTTCAATTCAAAGTATCTACTCTGCGATAATGAGTGCAAGTGAAAGTGATTACCTACATGCTTAAGAAGGAAAACATTCATTGTTTGGCTCCGTCAATGTAAATCTATCTATGTGTGAACAGGGGGACGCTCTGTCAGAGAAGATTGGACCAAATGGACAGAGCCAAATTCCCAATAAATACTTGAGATACTTTGGCTCCGTCAGAGAGTCACTGTTCTTGGGAGCGACGTGGAAAGTCATCCGAACTTTAGCAAGGCCAAATAAACAGAGAATGGAAATGAGGTAACTCAATCTCTGGGAAGACCTTATACGTGATAAACAAACTCGAAGAAAAATACATAGAGAGACAGTAACATTTAAATTAAATTCTGTTTTATACTGTAAACGGATTCAACAAATCCAATCTAATTGGGAAACTGAATCTAATTGAGAGGCTAATCTCAAAATGTCCAGATACCTCAAAACAACAAAAAACAACATAACATACATACAGACAACATGCAAACATACACACAACACAAATCCACACCATCGGGGTGAAATGCCTTTTTTTCAGTTTTTCAGTCTGTATGGCATTTCAACAACACTGAAATTGGAAATGTAATATGATCGAGGACTAGATCGACATTTAGGCCTCAAAAATGGAAAAAAACAAACGCTTGTGGAGCAACAGAGGTTGAACTTTTGCCCTCTGATTCAGAACCAGCGTTTGCTCTGCCACTGACCATCAGAGACTAACCGGAGGGCAGTCACCGTTCTCATAATTGTTTGGGAAGAAAATGTTCGATATGGAGTATTTACCTTGGCGATGGAAGCAGGACTTTAAACCCTGAGGGGACACTGAAATGATTTTGTAGTGGAGACTTCTGGTAGATGATCACTCAGTACAGTTTATATGGACTATAATTACAGACATTTTTACCAGTTTATGAGAAAAAATTTGCATAATTCCAGCAAATGGCACTAGGTTTTGATGCTGGCCATGATCTCATCTAAAATCTGTGTTTTAGTTTTGAAGTTGCTACTACAGTAAAGACTTAAACCCAATCTTTCTGATAACCTGTTTATCCTTTCATAGTTTTTCAGTTAATTTAAAGTGACAAACTAGTTAAAAAGAGAGTCTGTGAGAAGCAACTAGTGATGTTATTGTCTGCATTACCTGACCAGTGATTTCATCTACATGCCTTTACACTTTAGAGTTTTATTCACAGAATGTTCCTGTTTTTGCCATACTTTCAGCTTTACTTGCCTGTAGTTACCATCTGCAAACTATGTGTTGTGAATTCTAATATCTGGGAATTGTTTAAACAGTAAGGGCATTTACAAAAATAATAATAAAAAAAGATACAGTATATTCATTTTCAACTGGATATTTTGACCAGAATCTTGAAATGGTCTCTTGAAAAATGAGATGAATTATTAGATCACAAAACACGCTACCCCACAAAGTGAACTGGCCTTAAATTTAAAAGAAATTGACAACAGTCCTGAAGTTTAATGCTTAGGCAACAGTTCCTTTGAGCAATGATAAAAGTGTAGTGCAGACATTCATCTCACTTGGTGCTCTTTGAAATAAGCCAAAAAAGTCTGTTGAAAGTACGTAATCTAAAGTAAAGACAGGAGATATTTTATTTTGATAAGAGTTAGATGACGTGACGTGTTCTATGAAAAGAAAACATTCCGTATGTGCTTTTTGTTAATTTTGAAGCAGAGCGAATAAGGCAGGCATTAGCTAAACAGCATCAGCTGGTGGTCTGTAGGAAGAGGAAGTCTGTGAAGAAGAGGAGGAAACAGATGGAAGATTCAAGGATAAAATGGTGGAAGCTGAAGAAGGAGGACTGCAAGGTGGAATTCAGGCAGGAGTTAAGATGGGCACTGGGAAGTAGTGCAGAGTTACCAGATTGCTGTGCAACTACTGCAGAAGTGGTAAGGGAGACAGCTAGAGAGGTACATGGTGTGAAATCTGGAAGGAAGAAGGAGGATACGGAAACCTGGTGGTGGAACCTAGAAGTTCAGAAGTGTTTACAGAAGAAGAGGGAGGCAAAGAAGAAGTGGGATAGTCAGAGAGATGAAGAAAGTAGACAGGAGTACAAGGTGAAGAAGCACAAGGCAAAGAAAGCAGTGGTGAAGGCCAAAGATAAGGTGTTTTGGGAATTGTATGAGAGGTTGAACACTAAGGAGGAAGAAAAGGACGTTTACCGAATGGCTCGACAGAGAGACAGAGATGGGAAAGATGTGTAGCAGATCAAGACGATAAAGGATAGAAATGGAAATGTTATTTCAAGTGAGCAGATGGAAAGTTTACTTTGAGGAGTTAATGAATGAAGAGAACAAGAGAGAGAGAAGATTGGATGATGTGAGGATAGTGAACCAGGAAGTGCAGTGAAAAAGCAAGACTGAATTAACGTCAGTGAGGAAAAAGATGAAGAATAAAAAAGCTGTTGGTCCTGACATGCCTGTAGAAGCATGGAGGTGATTAGGAGAGATGGCAGTGGTGTTACCAACATGTTGAACATGAGAGGATGCCTGAGGAGTGGAGGAGAAGTAAATAAGTATTGATTTTCAAGAATAAGAGTGATGCACAGAGCTGTAGTAACTACGGAGGCATAAAACTGATCAGCCACAGCATGAAGTTATGGAAAGAGTCGTGGAAGCGAGGTTAAAAAAGAGGTGAGGATAAGTGAACAGCAGTATGGTTTCATAGTGAGAAAGAGCACCACAGATGCAATGTTTGCTCTGAGGGTGTTGATGGAGAAGTACAGAGAAGGTCAGAAGGAGTTACATTGTGCCTTTTTGGACTTGGAGAAAGCATATGACAGGGTGCCTATAGAGGAGTTGTGGTTTTGTATGAGGAAGTCTGGTGTTGCAGAGAAGTATGTGAGAGTAGTTCAGGATATGTATGAGGGCTGTGTGACAGTGGTGAGATCTGCAGTAGGAGTGACTGAAAGTAAAAGGAGTATTCGAGGTGGGATTACATAAGAGATGAAAAAAGCACTGAACCCATTCTTGTTTGCAATGGTAATGGAAAGAATGATGGACTAGGTTAGACAGGAGTCCCCGTGGACGATGATGTTTGCTTATGATATTGTGATCTGTAACGAAAGTAGGGAGCAGTCTCCAACCTGGAGATGGAGATCTGCTCTAGAGAGGAGAGGAAAGAAAGTGAGGAAAAAGGCAATACAAGAGTGTGAACGAAATGGAGGAAAGTAGAGTGGTTAGGATGCAGGGAGTAGAGGTGACAAAGGTGGAGGAGTTTAAATACTTGGGATCAGCAGTTCAGAGTAACGGCAAGTGCGGGGTGAAGAAGAGAGTGCAGGTAGGTTGGAATGAGTGGAGATGAATAGCAGGAGTGATTTTTGACAGCGGAATACCAGCAAAAGTGAAAGGAAAGATTTACAGGACAGTAATGAGACCAGCTATGATATGTGGGTTGGGGACAGTAGTGCTGACGAAAAGACAGGAGGCAAAGCTGGAGGAGTTAAAGATGCTGAGATGTTGGGTGTGACGAGGATGGACAGGATTAGAAATGAGTATATTAGATGGACAGTTCAGGTAGGACGTTTTGGAGACAAAGTTAGAGAAGCAAGGTTGCGTTGGTTTGGACATGTCCAGAGGAGAGACGAGGATTATATTGGGAGAAGGATATTGAGGAAGGAGCTGCCAGGAAAGAGGAGAAGAGGAAAACCAAAGAGGAGGTTTATGGATGTGGTGAGAGAGGACATGCTGGTTTGAAGAAGAAAGAAGCAGAGGACAGAAAGAAATGGATTTGGTTGAGCCGCTGTGGTGACTCCTAAACAGGAGCAGCCAAAAGAAGAAGAAAAGAATAGAGCAGGCATGTATGCTGTCCATACAGATTGTCTAATTAAATTCACTGTGAATTGTAATTACAATGTAATAGGTCGGTAATAAGGGTGTTATTTGATAGCATGGAAATTATTTAAATGTTTTATGTTTGAGTGCATCAAAATAACTTCTGAGAGATTAGGAGTTAATTAGCAGGAAGGAATCAAAACTTGATTTAAAGGCTAATGACATGCTTGAGGAGGTTAGATATTTGGCTTGTGTGTGTGTGTGTGTGTGTGTGTGTGTGTGCGCGCTCTCAGCCTCACACAGATGGCATCATAAAGAAGGGGTGAGGCTGTCCAGAGCAAACATAAAGAGCAAACACACAAACACTGCTGACCCTCCGAGTCACCATCCATCTTCCCCCTATCACTGCTCTCTGGACCTGATGGCTGGTTTAGACACGGTGACCCCGGTGATGTAGCTCTGCAACTATGGACAGAGATTGTGTTCCACAGACTCGTTTAATGCACTTATCTTTGGTGTGTGTTAATTTACTTTTTATCTGCCACCATCCCATCCGTCACCATCTGCTCTACACAGCTCAACTCTACGGCTCAGTGCCAGTGGGTTCAGGGCAAATTGGATAACCTTTCCACATACAGCATTCCTACAGGCAGGAAGAAGAGATACTCTCTCTCTCTCTCTCTCTCTCTCTCTCTCTCTCTCTCTCTCTCTCTCTGTCTCTGTCTCCGTCTCCGTCTCTCTCTCTCTCTCTCTCTCTCTCTCTCTCTCTGGAAATCTGCTCTTACAGTTGCAGCCCCCCACAGCCCTGCTGGAAGTTGGCAAAGCTGCTTCAGAAAATATTTCCAAAACTCCAGTGTGCAGCTGTGTCTTCCATTTGTCAAATCTTGTCTTCGGCTGGCGGATGTGTCTCTCCAGAACACTGCTCTGATTACAGGGCCCGGTGTGCAGCACTTAGCAGAGGGGGCAGCCCTCTCAGCTTAAGTGATCAGCATGTGGCGGAGGGCTTTTGCCATTATTCGCCTTATCAAAATAAACAAACGCTGTCTAGATTACATCAGCGCATCACTGCAGATGCATTATTGGGGTCGGTTTGGTTATTCTGCGCATCCCTGTACACCCTGGGCTTCACTACCATTGGATTAGGCTCACATTGCTGTATATTTCCCAGGTATGACAAGTAAATGCACTCTAATAAACATGTTGGGGTAAATATAGACGTGTTGACAGCGATGCAGTTTCAGTCCTTGCTGTCGTTCCAGCCCAGCAGAAATGCCGTGCTCTGTCTGAATTCAGCCTCTTCTCTTTATTTATGTGTTCAGATACAACCCACATGTGTCCATTCGGGTCATAAATTAGCACTCAGTGCGGCGAAAGTGATAAATGGCTTGGGCGACCCAGTATCCGAAGCTCTAGTCAGAGGGAACGGCGTGGTTGATTTATGCCCAGCAGGGAGTAAATTGCATTCTTCGCACTGTTTATGAGGTTATTATCCTCTCACTGTTCTCTCGTTGGCTGGCTGGCTGGAGAGCGAGACGTGCTCAGAAGCTGACAGCTCACAGGCCAAACACACAATCTGCTGTGTCACAATATCTGGCAGGCCAAGGGACGTCTGCACAGAAACCACCATGAACAAACATCCCCCCACAGAGTTGACAAATACAGTAATTTCTCCCATCTACAGTGAAACAGCAAACATTTCGGCAAAGCTGCTGTAAAACGTGTAGGTAACAGATCATAAACTGTCGCCTACAGGCCGACCCTGTCAGCCACCTCTGCAGAAGATCGAAACCCTTGCTATACACATACACACACACTATTATAAAACCGCATTAAATGGGTCAGTATGGGGTCAAACCCATTCATTCTTACAGTCCACTAGTGCTGAATAGCAGTTACATTATTTCCTGTTAATCAAGCTGGTTGCTCTTCTTTCCTCTCTTTAATTGCAGGCGGTCCTGGCCCTGGGTGCATGAGCCACCGCGCTGTAATTTAAACTTTTCAACTTTTTACAACTTAGATTTCCTCACTCCAGTCCTGCGTCACTGACCTTTATCAGCCCTCTGTGAAGAACATTTTAATTTCTGCCACATTGCACACAAATTGTTTTTTTTTTTTCTCCCGTCGCTGTTAAAGTGAACATAGTCCTATCGTAGAGGTGCTTGGTTATCAGGACGCTTCTCTGGACTTGACTCAGGTCAAGCAATTATTCACTGAATGGCTGCATAATCAACTACCACCATATGGTCCAATAATACAGATTGCATAGGTGGCAGCAGAGGTCACGTCAATCAAACCGTATCTCTGTTTTTTTAAAGGGTTGACAACTTGGACTCCACGAATGCGTAAAAAATAGCAGAAAAATACCAAACGGAGGCCTTGTGTGAAATGCAGAGAGCATAACTTATTGATTATTACATGATATCTGGGGTCATATGTGCTTGGATGTGCAAGTAAATTGGTTGTGTTTTTTTCTCTCTCTATCCCCCTGTTTTTTTCTGCTAGGCCAGGTTACATTTAGATGCACAGTAGAGTTGACTTGGCCGTCCATTCCGAGGCTCATGAATGATTGAAAGCGAGCGAAGCAGGACGCGCTCATAAATAAACACAAGTCAGTTCTTTGCAGTGCCTGGGCCCGCGCGCTATGTTACTGTGCAGGAAACACAAGCAGACAGGGCTCGCTGCCTTCCAAATTAAGCCTTTCACACTGTGTTAATGCGCTGGATATTATTTTCACGCAGGCTGCTCTGGACTGGTGGTGATGCGTGCTGGAGCTGGAGAGACTCTTCATGTGTCACACAGTAGAGACAGAGAGAGAGAGAGAGAGAGAGAGAGAGAGAGAGAGAGAGAGAGAGAGAGACATGGTGTGTCAGAAGGAGTGCACCTTATAACCTCTGAATATTCCCTCCTTCACCTCCCTACACCGAGCACACACACATGCACACACACACTGAGCAGTGCAGAGAGAATGTGTGAGCACGCCTCACAGCCATCTCTCTCTCTCTCACTCTCTCTCTCTCTCTCTCTCTCTCTCTCTCTCACACACACACACACATACACAGAGTTCTGAGCTGTGCGGAATGTGTGAGCGCACCTCTCAACTATCTCTCTCATACATACACTTACACACATACACACTCCTCCAGTCAGCTTGTACCCTGTGCGAACATCGGCTGCATGCTAATGAGGCGGTCCCTGGGTGTTCAGCCCATGAGCATCCATCCTCAACAGTAAATAAAATGTCACACTGTATTTATCACAATGTACACAGCCAAAACACCTCCCCCCACTTTCTGTCCACCTGCTTTTTGGTGGCACTCCTAACCCAGGATTATGCTCCGAGCTACAACACTCAAATCCCATGATGTCCCTGTGGCATCCAGGGACATAATAGGCCCATATGTTTTCTTCCACTTAGGGGCAGAGAGTTGCCTCAGGATGACCCTCAGACTCAGAATCTAACAGGCTTGTGTTAGACAGAGGCTGTGTCTGGTATTCACAATTACATTTAGCCAATTTAGACTCCAAGGTATTTTGCATGCACTTCTCAGCAGGAATTTTCAAAGCATCTCAGACCAGAAATGGTGGTCAGGAATTCTTCTCTACTTAAAGTGAAGTCAGTCTCAAAAAAAATCTTCATTCCTGCAATCATTGTTGAGTAACTGCAAATAAAATGTATGGTGGAACAACTTTATAAGTATTATTATTATGATTAAGCTGCTTTATATGAATTATAAATCATCCTAATAATGAGGCTGTCGTGGTGAAATATAATCCGATATATTCATCTTAAATAATTTATAGCAGTTTAAAGTGATTCATTCTAGTCTTTATCACTAAGTGGGTAAACAGCATTGAAACTGCAAATGAAAAAGTGTTCCCTCAAAAGAATATCTGTCTCAGAAACAAAATCTCCAGAGATAATTTAGGTCTTCACTGGAGAGATGAAAGACAGCAGTAGCTGAGAATGGAGTGAATAGGTGGCTAATTGGTTGGTGTGTGTTTTCTAACAGATCTGATGAGCTTGTTTTGGTTCTTGAAAGTCAAAAGAAAGCAGTGAGCTATCAGAGTACAAAGTGTAAGCTTTAATTGTACTAGGATGATTAAAATCATTAGCAAATGTATGTAAATGGATTGCTAATAGGTTTTAGAAAGGAAATGTTCGTGCGTCACGTTGCAGCATGTATGGATGGAATTTTGTCTTTCACTTGTGAAAAAGCACCGCATACACGAGCCGTTTTTCCTTTTTTGTCATTTCATCCCTTCCTACTTTAGCGTCAGTGGTATTCATCCGTGGGACATGCTCTCCACTGTGACTTTTTGGCCATTTTGTATCGCTTTGATTCACCATTAAATTCGAACCACATTTCTGACACAAATTGTTACATTGTCACAATGGTCACAAAGGTTAACGTCATTTAGCTTTCCAAACAGTGGCTGGTATCTGCACTTTGTCTCGCGGCCCCTAATTCCTTTATGCTGCAGTGTGAGACCTGCCGAACAACATTGCTAAATGACAGTTGCCTGAGCTGGTGTGAAAAGGGAGCCTGGCTTGTGGGCCATAGCGTGGGTCTCCAGGCAAATGGAGGGGGGGTGTTTAGAGAGAGAGGGGTGGCCCTGGCCCCTGCAGGACAATGGCCCTAGTGTGGTGGGAGCCAGAAAAAAGGGGGTCAAGAATCAAAATGCAGATGACATTTGCAGTCAGCAGATTGATACAGCACCATTGATTCCCAGCTCCGGACGCTCATGATCTGAATTGCAAATGGCGCGGTGCTTTGGCCTTTCTGCTGTCCGCTGGCTGAGTGAGGGGCTGTTCCCACAGCGCTCGCCTCTCTCTCTCTCTCTCTCTCCCTCCCATCCATCCCCCTTTCTCTCTCTCTCTCTCTCTCTCCCCCAGCCCCTCCATCCCCCTCATTTCTTCTCACACTGCTCTCTCCTCCCTCTACCCCTCCCAACTTTCTCTTTCCATTCTCTCTTTTCCAATGGACCCCCATTCCCCCTCCCCCCAGAGCAGCCGGCGCGGTCCCCCGGACTCCAGTCTTACGTGGGGGGACACAGCAAGCTCATTGTCTGCCCTGCCGTCGAATGGTGGGGGGCTGAAGGACACTGAGGTACCACCGTCCGCCAATAAAACTTAAAAGGGCCCCCTTGACTAAAGATGGGAAGGGGGGCAGTTGGCCACATTTAAAACCCAATTAATGGGCCCTTGCTTTTTACGTTTTTTTTTTTTTCCATAAGCAGGATTTGCGTGCTTTTCTAGGCTTTCTGGCTCAAAAAAGTCAATATGCCCCATTAGTTCTAAGCCGAGGTTAAATGATGCGGCTTCAAAATGGCCTCAGAGTGTTCTTACGAAACAGCTTCCTGGAAACCTATATCAGATTTTAAGTTGGATTTATTTAGAGCCGACCTTGAAGCCCTCTTCTTTCACAAACCTCCTAAATTTGTTCTGTCTCCATGGCTTTGAATGGTATGATGCTCGATAAGTTGCTCTGCAGTCAGTCAACTAAAGTTAAATGATGTATTTAAAGGATATTTTTTTTACATCCACTCCACATAATCAATAAGCACACAGGGTCTTGTCAAGTGAAATGATTGTCATTTACTCTCACGGTTAAGCCTGTTGATTCATCAGTATCAGCATCCATATCAATACTGTAATAAGTATGTTCAGGATGTTGTTCAGCACAACACTTCAACAAACCTGTGGTGGTCTGCTGAAACCCTTCACAAGATCGTTTTTTGCTTTTTTAAAAAAAAAAAAACAAATCCACAGAAACTTTTCTTTGTCTAATGTTCAAGATCACTCAGCCTGAAAGCAAGTTTTATTTAAAATCTGAGCACCTCTGCAAAACTCCAAACTGAAACAATGCAGTTGAAAGATAATTACATTACATCAGTGTTGGGATGCTTATCAGGAGCGGCCAGAGTGTGGTTTAAGGGCTTTAACAGGTTCACTTCTATATTTTATTATATATTCTATAATGATAAATAATGGCAAACTGATATTACCTCGCCTATTGATACCTGATACACTGTCGGTGGTGGTCTAGTGGTTAATCCTCAGGATCAGAAAGTGATGGATTCGAATCCTGGACCAGTACGTTACCCTGAGTTACCCTTGAACAAGATACCGTCCCCATCACTGCACACCCCGGGTGCTGGGCATGGCTTCCCACTGCTACACTGTTGGCGTGTGGGTTAAATGCAGAGATTGCATTTCACTCTGTTGTGTGTTCACAATGACAATTTTTCACGTTGACCGATCGATCATCTGATGACATACAGACACACAGGTTATCTCTGACTCACACCGCTAGGTTAACTCGCTCATTAACGTATCTGATTAATGTGTATCCCAACAGGCTAACCAGGACGTTTAGCAACATTTAGTAATATTTAATAAGAAGCTGTTAGAAAATAAGCACAGAATTACGACAGAACCTGAACTGAAGTTTTAGTCAATATAAAATACATGACTCATTTTCAAATCCTGCTTAAAACACACTTTTAAATTAATCTTTAAAATGTAATTCTTTATTGTCTTTATTATTATGATTTGCTTTTTATCAACATTTTGATTGTGCAGCACTTGTATCAGATGTGTTTCATTACTACATCCGATCTGGATTATATTTCAGAATAAAAACACATCTATACGCAGATAGCTTTAATGTGTATTCAAATGTAAAAGTTGGTAAAGTAACTACTACATTTTAAGACCAACATGCTTTTTGAATTGTTTCCACATAAACAAAATTCAAGTTTTTAAATTTAAAAAAAAAATTTTAAGCCCCATAATCTTCATTAAATTGTACGTAAACCTAAACTCTCGATTTCTTGTTTGGTACCTTCAGTTTAGAAGTGTACCATTGATTTCAATCTCTTTCTCTCTTTCTCCCTCTCTCCCTCACTCGTTCTTTCTAACCTCCTGTATCCCAGTGCCCGATGTTTGCCATTCCAATCAGCTCTATTGTGTGTATCTGAGCCCTGCTCAGACCCAGCGGCGGCAAACTTCAAGGCTGCACCACAGCGGCTGGCAAGCTTGTGTTTGTGGTAAACACTGATTGGCAATTCATTAACCCCCTTAACAAACATTTTCCCAAGGATTTTTAGGGGGTCGGACGGCATCTGAATGAGGACTAAACAAGTGGTTGTGCTCTGTGGAAAGAACCAGCCCTGGGACGACGCTCGTGGTGAAGGGGAAAAAAATCAATACACAGCCTGTGCTAACAATTACTGCTGAGAAGTGCTCCAGGGCTCTAACGCCGTCTTAAGAGCCTGTGTTACACTCACTCAGTGTGGGAGGTAGACATGTTGTGGCTAATTAAAACATAGTGGTCTACCTGTTCGAAGCTTCACTACCAGACAAGAAGCATCTTATTCTTGAGATGCTTTCTTGTAAGGTCTGATGCAGTTTCCAGTGTTTGTATCAAACTTTTCTTCAGACCAACAAACTGTTATTTAAGGTCTGCAGAAAACAGACCATAAGACCTCTTCTGCATTGAAAACAGAGTCTCAACAGGGTTTGAAGATTGAAAATGAGATCATTTACCCTTGCAATTTTTACAGCAGTAAACAGATTTGAAGAATTCTTAGTGATATCAGTCTTGTAGCTCCAGAGGAAAACTACGGAAGCGGACACTAACATCTTGGGCGATCTATGATTTTTTTCAATTGTTTGTTTTGGTGAAGGAAAACGTCATGAATCAGTGTGCCAGTGCAAATCCTTGTTTATGAAGTTTGTAAGATTAATTAATGAAAAATCATTTATTCATGAATTCTTTTAGGTCCCTGTTCATTCATAACAACAAATACTGTTGAGAAGTTACATTTTTAACAAAGGAATCCAGGTTCAATAAGAGGAAGTGCCACATTTTTGCATCATCCTTAAAAGGTTAAGTAATCTCAACAGAACCCTGCTCTCCAAGCTTGGGCATACTGTCATGCAGCCATCAGTAAGAGGATATCCTGACAAGCGCAATGCCCCTGACTGAGCCAGCCCCCCCTTTCTCTCTAGACATTGAGTGGCAACTCCAGTGCAGAAAATCGACCCCGGCTCAGCGCCATAAAGACCAAACAGGAATAAGAGCATTAGTTCATATCAGCGGAGCTGGAGCTCCACTGGCTGCACACTACTAATAGAGAGCCACAACTCAGATCCCCCTGGGAATAATAACAGGAGTAAAAGGGGGAGAAGCCCTGCTCTTCCTTAAAGGCCTGTCACTGGCTCTGACAGGAGCCCTAAATTTAATCCTCAGACCCACTGGGCTGCAGAGCAGCAGAGCAACGGGGAAGCTGCCCCTCATGCAGAGGACCCAAGCTGACTTTTAAGACAGCCTGCCAGAAAAAGCTTTAAAGCTGATGACAAATTCATTTCACACGGCCACACCTGTGATGCTGATGAGGGTGTAAGAGACCCGTGTACAAGCCTAATCCATGATGTACAGCAATTACTGCCTTCATTCCAGGGAATACTGGGAAGGATGTTCTGACATGGCATTTCTCATCGTGGGAACAGCAAGGGAAATCAAAAACGGCGTATTTACCCATCAAGTACATTTCAAGACAGCATTTTATATATAGTAGGCCTATATGACCTGGTTGCATATCCTTGATGCCTCACGGAGAGTTTCAAAATGCAGGCAGTTAATCATTCTGCAGAAGCGGTTTGATATCAGTAGCCTATGTGGAGACCTCCTTGAGATGGCATGACATTTTTTGGAGAAAAAACTGATTTTCCAGGCCAGTGGACAGCGGATTGCAGTGCGGGGTTGGCTGGGCCCCGCAGGGGACCAACCACTCTCCCCTCCTCTTAATGTGTGTGCCATGCTAATCGCTTGGTGCTCTTACATCTGGAAACCTCCCAGTGGAGGGCAAATCGCTCAAGCCTTTTTACGCCTGAGATTTGCCCAATATTTGAAGTTGTCACACCTAATCTATAGGAACGAAATCCATTCAAATAAGCCAGAATTTTTCCCTCTTCTGGTATCTGACAGTAGGACTAGAAAGTCATTCAGAAGTGTGTCGGGGTACCTTTTGGACTCAGTGAGGTCTTCTCATCCTGTCATCTCTGCCTTCTCCCTGATTTCCATATTTGAAAGGAAAACAGGGGAGGGAAGCCGACAGCACTTAATGGCCGTTTATATGCCAACAAATTTGTGGTAATTCTTTACTGCCATGAAATTGTCCAATAACATCTCTTTCTGCTGTTTTTACCTTAACCTTCTTCCCACAACCACCACCACCCCTGTGTGTGGATGTACTGTGGGCATTAAAATTTAATCTGAATAATGTATGTATCTTCTGTTACATTCTTTATAAGATTTTGGCAGTCAGTCCATCCTCTGAAGCTTTCAATCATGGGTCCCCTGGGGCCTTGTGGGATACCTGCTCTTTGAAGCTGGATGCAGAGCCACGGAGAGTAGACCCTGCCTAGAAGACAGGAAAAGCTCTCTGCTTATATATTACATTTCCACTCAAATGTGCCACTGCTATTTTAGGGGTAAATGGAGGTGTATTATGCAGAGTAGGCCCCTGTCTGTAGGCCTTGCTTTGCTCATCGCAACATGCAGTCAGGTGTTTTTCCATAACAAAGTTGTCAAAGTATCTTTGCAGATGTTGGAGTACAATGTCCATTGCATGAAAGCAAGAAATTTCTCTTAGTCGAAAATTGGAAGAGCATGTTCTTGACTGCAGTTATATGTCAACCATGATTAGTCAAAACATCTACTGAAAGTATGAGAATCAGTCCTTGACATTATTTAAAAATGCAGGAATGTACCCCTCCAGTGCTGTCATCAAGCAGATGGATTTATCGAGAGCTCAGCTCAGCGCTCAGTCATGGCTGTTTATTTTTCCCCAGTGGTTGAATAATGGAGGCTTCAGAGAGGACCTAAGCTACCAGGCCAGAAACTTTTAACTGCACCATGACCTTCTCCTATTCCAGCAGTGGACTGTCTGTAGTCACTGTGTCCTCCTCATCTGTCATTTACTCTCATTTACCAAAACCTTTTATAAAAAGTCAATGCTTTTTGCAGTGATGTAACCAGATATTATGACAAATAACAAAAAGAGCACTGCATCCATCCATTCCAGGATGGCCAGTCCTCACATGTCAGAGTCACTTTTTGTGAGAGGAGAGAGGAGGGCAGCTCTGCTAAGACCTTTGCACAAGACAGTATGACTGTCCAAAAGCTATGAATGGGTGCAGTGTTGGCACCATGGCAACATTAGAAGGTGGGTGACAACACATCTTGTATTGGTCTTTTTAATGATGTGAATTAAGCCTTATTGTCAGGCCGCACCCTTCTGCTTTTGTTGGTAGCTTTCCATCGGAACCACCACGTTATAGGCCAAGTCTATAACTCGCTCTTATTTGAGGCAGGCAATTTCTTTTCAGTTACTTTACAATGTTTCTTTAAAAGAATTCTCAAAAGATTTACAGTTTGACCTCTGTCTTCCTCTGTGGGGATCCTCCATACGGTGGCAAAAAAAAGAAAAACACTTTCATTATATTTAGTACAAGAACATACAATATATTTGTAATAAGCATCGACAGGCAGGAGCTCAACTGATGCCTGTGTTTTCCTACTGTATTTTTTAATGCAGCATATACAGAATAGAAAATTGCTGCAATTGTCCCTTTAAGAATCACCCATTGAAAGATTTCCTAATTATTCATAGTGGTTCTCCATATGGTCATACTCTGGCTGGTTTGAAGACATAGAAGCTTGAAAAGAGTTAAATAAATAAATACAAATGTAAAGAGTGTCTTAGGCTAAGTCATATCGCTCTATTTGGCAAGTCTGAGCAGATTTGCATGCATGGGAACATTGCAGCGGCTTATCTTTAATGTGTCTGTCTGAGCTGAGCTCATCTCTGTATCTGACTTCAGCCCAGGTGTGAAGGAAAAGAGTCTTTCCTCTCAACACCTTGGCATGTTTTGTCGTACCATGTTTTTGCATTCATCACTTTTTTCCTATGATTTTATCTAGTTTTTTTCTTTTTTTTTTTTTTCTCCAGCAGCAATTTCTATAAAGTAGATAATGAAGATGGAATGTCTAGATGCAGACATTTCAGATATATGTAGTGCAGCTAAATCTGAGACTGAAATATGTGTGATACAGAATAAGATTATAATAAATAATCCCTTGCATGGCTGGTTCCTTCTCCATGTTTTCATAATTCAGATTTGACCTCTGAACTCAATGTCATTAATTTAGGCAAAGTACAATAACATGCAATCAAGACAATTTCTGCAAAAATTGTATGCATACTTTCAAATGCTAATTAAAACATTTAAAGTGCAAATGCTGTAGATATTATAGTATCTTGTCTGCCAATTTCCCTTTGTCTAAACATATGCTTCTGTTTTGTTTTTGTTTTTTTATTATTTTCCTGCTTCTCCTTTGCTTTACCCTTTGTCCATGCTATTCACCTGTACCTGGTCTATAACCCTCTCTCTCATTCACTCACTCACTCATTCATTCACTCACTCACTCACTCACTCACTCACTCAATCACTCACTCACTCACTCATTCTCTCACTCACCCACTCACTCTCCCACTCACTCTCTCACTCATTCACTCACTCACTCATTCACTCACTCACTCTCCCACTCACTCTCTCACTCATTCACTCACTCACTCATTCACTCACTCACTCACTCTCTCACTCACTCACTCACTCACTCACTCTCTCACTCATTCACTCACTCTCTCACTCACTCACTCACTCACTCACTCACTCACTCACTCACTCGCTCGCTCCCTCACTCACTTACTCACAGTCCATTATTATTTTACCACTTCCAGTTCACTGAGAGTGCATGACTTAGGGCTGTGGGTGCAAACTCACCGACAGGGGACAACATGCAATGATGTCAAATGACATTAGAGCATTTCTGAAACAACAGCTCTTGTGGGGTATGCTGAGGTTAATACCTACCAAAAGTGAACCAAGTAAGGGGAACCAGTAACTAAGCAACGGGGCGCCCAGGACTAGCTGATGCTTGTGGAGAGTGAAAACTAGGCTGTCTGGTCGGACACGGCAGAAGATTTAATAAGTTGTTGGAAAATGAATGCTGGCTATGGTATGAAGGTTTGCTGCCTACATCTACCACTGAAAGCATCTACAATGGGCATGAGAGCATCGGAGCTTTATCATGGAGCACTGGAAGAAGGTTGCCTGGTCTGATGCATGTTTTCTTTCACAGCATGTGGACGTCTGGGTGCAAATGTCTTCCTTACCAGAGGAAGAGATGGCAGCAGGATGCACTGTGGGGAAGAAGTTATGCTGGCGGTGACTCTGTGCATGCTGTTGGCAGCCAAGCCTATGTTTATCTTCTAGTCTTCTATGTAAATCCTCTCAGTACTCTCTGGCCATCATTTAGTGCTGCTATTGGACAGATACTTCAAACAATGTCCCACATCTGGGCTAAAAGAAGGCCCCTACTCTTCATCACATCCTACCGTCCCCAAAAGCATCAAACACATCTCGATCAAACATCACAACTTCAAACAAGGTGTCATCCAGTGTCCAGCGCTGTTTGAAGTGGAGTGTGTAATGATACATATCAGGTATCCTCTCTATCCATAGCTTCCTTTCAGAGGGGGTCCTCTCTGTGATGTCGTTGTGTAGGCTATCGGCAAAGCAAATCTAAAGAATATTTAAGATGTCCACATCATCTTGACCACAGAGCTAAACGCAGGAAGAAAGATTAGATTATGCATTTCAAACAAACTCCTTTCTTTTATGTCGTGTGCTGCGATGAGACATGATGTTCTGTATGTTAAACGCTGCAGGTTCCCATCCCATTGATTAGCTAAATATACATCATAAGTGGAATATTATTAGCATGTCTTTTATAAGGCAAATACTCGCAAGTAAGACACTTCTGCTCAAATCAAATGGAAACACGATAGATTGGCTAGGATCAGTGCATAACATGGTCTTCCAATATTATATTTAACCAAGTCTTAACCACTCACTTTAAACAGAGTGGCTACAGGCTGCCTTGCAAAAATGTAGAAAGATATGATTGAACATTGATCTGTATCCTGTGCTGATCTTCTGATGAAAAGATAGTCACAGTATTTTGCTCTGTGGTATCTGGATGCTGTAGAATATCAAAAAAACATACGGTATACATCTTTGTTTGAATCAGTCGCATCTGATTTGCATCTTTGTAGGTCTAAAATTGAATTGGTTTATCTTGCCATGTCGTATATATATATATATATATATATATATATATATATATATATATATATATATATATTAGGCAAACATCTTACATTATACATTTTTACATTTACACATTTATTTACACACCTTAATATGCCTGTGGTCTCTCTTCACTCTTCAGGGGTCTGTAAGTATGGCTTGGCAGAAGGAAGCCACTAACACTTCTTTACACACATGCTCCAACCAGCTGCCTGTTTACACAGGAAATCAATCAGTTTAGAGCCCAGTCAATTTCCCATTCCACTCCACAGTGGGGTTTGTGTGTTTTCACAAGGCCGACCCCCATCCCTCTCCGGTTTCACCTTGAGTGCTTTGCGTTGTTGGGGGGGTTTAGTCCCTTGCTGACCTGGGCGCTGCTGGCCAAGCCGTTTTTTCACTGGACCAATTTGTTTGGGCACTCGCAGAGGAAGTGCAACCTGTTTTGATGACTCCCTACCAACAAACCCTGCCCTTTTCAGACCGGTATGAAAGACAAACACACAGAGAGAGAGCGAGAGAGAGAGAGAGAGAGAGAGGGATGGCAGATTTGGACTTGAATTGGAGTAAGACATTGTGTGCATGTGCACTGAGGTCAAACGTCTGTGGCAGCTGCTGGAGTTTTCCAGTTGCATCAAGACTGAACACATTCAATCAAGAAAAGCAGAAAAAGTGAGAGAAGGGATACGACAGAAAGCAACTTCTTTCTGCCACTTGAATTCTGAAACATTCTTTATGAACGAAGGCAAGATACTCTCCCTCTTCCCCTCTCTCACTCGCTCTCTCAGTGTGAGAAGTGAAAGAGACGGAAGGGACAGAGGAAGTCAAAAAGACAGGCATGTTTTAAAAAACAGGCTGCAGACTCAGGCATGGGCCTTTCAGTGTGTCCATTCACGGCTGGGTTGTGTTCTGCAGCTTCCTGTCTACTGAATGGTGCCCTAACAGGAATGTCCTGTCAAAGGCATCCAAGCCCCACTCTCCTACTTAACCAAACAATAAACTATGCAGTGGACGAAGTGGAAAATACCACATGAATGTAGTATCTCTCTGTGAGCCCTATAAGCATGAATGAAGGTATTCTGTTTGCTACTCTTCTTTTCCCAGGTGTCTGGAGGGTTCGTCTAAAACAGCTGTATAGTACAGAAGGCAATCAGTCCTTTTCTTAGAGGTCACAGTTGTTCCTGGGTCAACACAATGCATCAAGGAAACCAGTGAGCATCAACTGTTCTCCGTGCTCCTTGTTTCACTTTTAAATGTGCAAATCACTAGAACAGGCTAACTGAGCTCTTTCAGGGAAAATGTCACATTAGGCGTTAGTGAATTTTAATTGTTTTAAAGGTTTTGAAAAAAAATCCCCAGAAAATGTAAAAATGTGGGATATCTTACGTCATCAGTTGTTTTGGCTAAAGCTACAAGGGCAGCACCGCTTAGCTGGACACTGATGTTACAGGCTAGTTAACTGACCGCCAGCTATGAATAAAATGAAAGTATTTATAAAATTAATGAAATCTTACATCCTTAAAAGGATATTACAACAGATTATGATACGAACACACACCAGCAGCATCGTACCTCAATGCCTGCACCGAGGGGGCAGTTAGGGGGTTAAGTGTCTTGCCCAAGGGCACTTCAGTTGTGGATGAGGCACAAACCCTATTCTTTCCTGCTATTGCAGGGCAAATCTCTGAAGACAAGACCTCTGCAAGACCTCTACTTTAACCATTAGGCCACTGCAGACCCCATCATTATCCTTGTGCAATGTATTGTCTCCACATATATGTTCCTTGTACCGAAACACCAAATGTAATGTTTCTGCTGGCAGGGATCTAGATAGTGCCTGATTTTTGAGTGAAGAAATGGTTGAACTAGTAAACAAATCAATGTGCAAGCCTGGTCCTGCACAGCAGTGTTCCTTTCCTTGATTCCTCTTGAAAAACAGGCAACCTTGTGTCATTTCAGATTTTTTTTTATTTTTTTTTTTTATTAAACCCTACTCCACAGCCGTGTGGTTAAGATTATCTTGTGTAATAATATTCTTAAGAGCTAATAAACAGAAACAAAGAAGTAAAATTAAATGAAAGTCTGACATTCAAAACTGGGCATATAGTACGTGTGAAGTGACTGTTGCTGTTTGAATGTGTCTCACTAACTTGCATCGTTCCATCATTTTCAAACCCGAGACGGTGCACATTGTTTTTACCACACGGGGAGAAAGTTGTTGAACATTCATTTTCTCTTCATTTTCAGAGAGCCGTGGTAAAGAGGAATGCAGATTTCCATTTTAGCTGACCTACTGTCAGGGTCAGCGCACGGATCTGCAGGAGCTTTTGTTGGAACACCTGGGTGATGAAGCTTCGGCAAGGTGCAAAGCTCACATTTCTGCTTCTATTCACTTTCCAAATGGATCATCTACTTCCATTAGGTCAAATCAGTCCTAGTTGAGGAAGAACAAAACATTGTTGAGCACAGCACTGCCATCCTTTGATGAATGGGATACATTTGCTGTCCTTTTTTGGCAACTCTACTATGTATGGTTCTCCTAACAAGCCGTGCTTGCAAACCTGTTGAAAAGATGGCAGGATGGATCTCAAAGTTACACGCCTTCCTGTAACCCCCAAAGTGCATCTATTAATACGTACAGACATACGGTGTGTAGTCTCCTCTGACTAATTTACCATATACACATAAACTGATCAGAGATCTGTAGAGCTCAGCTTTAATTGGACTTGCACTGATTTATTATTTTTTTAAATAAATCAGATATTTTGATCCACAATGTTTAATCCCACTCTAGGGTTAGGGTTAACTCTCAGCCTCATATGCTACAGCCATACATGAAGATGGGTGTATTTTCTTACATGCTAAACTGGCCAAAGTTATAAGGATTGCCGCATTCTCACGGGCTACCAGCACATCTCTGTGCACTGCGTTTATCAGCCCAATGGGATGCAAACTTTTTAAGCCATTACCAGCTCTGTGTGCCATGACTGAACTTTTCAGAGGGATTCACTGATCTGAAAAAAAATTGGAGGAAGTCTTTAAAGGTTATTCAACAGTTTTTCTTTAAAGTAGTTTTGCTGTGAAATATCGTTTTGAGCATGTCAGTCAAATTGTCCTTTCCTGTCAAAGTAAGGAGCTGTTGATGTGCTAAGTGAGAAAATGCACCAGGCTATCAGACGATAGGCAGAAGTCAGGCTTGCGAAGCAAAGGTGGAGGGTCCCAAGTAGGCACAGTAGAAGCAACTTCCCTAGATGTATCTACACCAACGTTCAGAACGCATCCATTTTGCAGGTACACACAGCTTCTGGCCGGATGTCTTTCTGGCAATCAAAGCCAGAAACAAAATTCCCCAAAACACCAGACCCCAGTCCTATTTTACATCTGGAACAAAGAGTGTTGAATCAATCAGTCTTGAAATAGGCTTCGTTATTCTCTTCAATATTCGTAGTGTGTTTTTGTAAAGCAGTCAGCTATGCCAACCAGCAGAAAGGAAAAAAAATGTACACAGAGAAAACGAAAGAGAGAGAGGTCATGCTGAGACCGCAAAGCGCTTGCCGTTCTCCCGCGAGGAAATCTGGGAAAGCTGAAAATAACGCTGAGGCTCCCAGTGTTTTTGTAAGGCTAGTGCTGGATGATGCAGGAACCCACTAGAAGACCAGACGGGACAGCGATGGATGGATAATTGTGTTTTTCTTTATTCCCTCTCTTTTTTTTTCTGCGTTTTGCACTTTGCCAAAGTGCAGCCGCTCGTGATTTCTTGCAATTACCCTGCCCTTGTTTTTCTTACATGCAAACCTTCCAGACTGGGGAAAGAAACCGACCAAGAGAGTAAAGAAGTCATTAATCCTTTTTATACATGCTGAAAAGTCCATTCCTGGCAGTGAAATAGTGCCTGAGAGGTTAGAGGTGCTGAAGGAGAGGTTAAAAGGCTGATTTACAGTTACAACACATAGAGCTCTTGTGACATCCCAAACACAACAGAATACATATCTCACCTCTCAACACCACTGAATGATGTAAGGGCCTTCTAATCTCGCGTGACCCAAAGAATATTTCCAGCAGGTCCATAATACATGGCTTCTCCAGACGACTCGACGCTGTCTGTCATGTGACAGACAATGCACTACACATAACATTAGGCCGGTCTTTTTTGGATTAGCAGTAGTTTGCTCACAGCAGATGCTTAGGAGACCAAACATCTGATGACAGCAGACAGTTGGACCATCAAAGCTCGTCTTGGTTTTTTGTTATGGCTGTTTTTTCCCCTCGTAATCATAATGAGAGCTTTCTGGTGCTTCACATGAAGCTCAGGGCCAGGAAAGATCACCCCAGTAAGTCACGTTTCTGCCTTCAGCTCCTTTTGTAAACACCTGGCACCTGTTTTTAGCTCTCATCAGAAGCCTCCTGAGAAGAAGATGAGAGGCTGATAGTTCATTCATTCTCTTTCTCTTCATAGAAGTGACTGAAGTGCTTTCACTTCCTTTTTACACTTCCCGTGGTGACTTTTTTTTCTTAGCAGACCGTTCCGTTTTGCTTGAGTTTATCAAAGTCGAGTAGTCGTTATAAACAGGTGCTTCCAATTGCACCCCTGCTGCAAATACATCTGCACTTTCTCAGAACTTTGCTAACATAATTCCAGAGCAAATGGATGTTGCACTTCCAACTTTGTAGGTGCATCATGATGTGTAAGCTTTTTTAAGAATTTGGCATCAAAGCGAGTGGTCGAATACACTCAGTCTCAAACAAGCTTCCTTATGTAGTTAGTGAAAAAAAAAAAACGAACACAATAAAGGCTCGGAAAGGTTAAACATTAGACCATTAGTCATCCGTGGAACACAAAACTTATTTTAGGCTTATCATATAATTACTGAACGCTTTTAGCAGACCTTTTGGACTTTCTGTAGCTTTAAGTCTACAATAGACCTCCAAGTCTGTTATAGGAAATTGCATATCTAAGATTAACAGCATTTATTTTTTCTGTTAAGACAGCATGTGTGACTGTATCTACTTAGATTTCACAAAAAAACATAAAACCACACAAACAAGTTAGTTGATTACCAATCAATGTGATTGGGCATGAGGCTACAGTGGGATGATTTAAGCATGCAGTCTGCACAATTCTAAGTGGTAATTATCTACTATTATTTATTATAACACCATAATAATACTATAATACTATTACTATATTTATTATCTTCTGTTCGGTACATTTTGATCAGTGCTTAAAATGAAAGAAGTCAGTTTTTAAAAATGCAGGTGAGGGAAATTAGTGTATTTTATTTTTTGCTGAAGTTTGCCTTTAAGACTCACTTTGGTATGACATACATCCGAGAGGTGTGTCGGAGGGGCACAGGGTGCGGACATGATGAAACACATAATGAATAGGCCTGTATGAGCCTGCATGCGGTCTTATTCACCACACAACATGAAAGAATACACACTCGTCTCTGGAAGCTGCGCAAGCGAGACAGATAGAGGGAGGAGAAGGTGGAGAAAAAAGGTGGTGAATGATCATCTTCACAATTCTTTACAATGAATAAGCCCAGTCTACTCCCTGTTGATTTTAAATATTTAAAAATATAGGAGTCAATGTTGATGAATCTTTGCTGAACCTAGTCTGGTCAGCATTCTGCAAATGATGGGCACAGCTAGAATCAACCGGTTTTGAATGACCATTATAGCTTACTGGCACAGCCTGCACCACCAGCAGACACAAGTGACAATACAAAATAAAATGAATTGAATAAAAATAAATTAAATGTGAAATAAATACTATGTGGACTCTGTGAAGTACTCTGCATTATAAAAATCTCCCATTTACACTACAATAAATAAACTGTCTCTACATGCTAGTGGTAGGATGCTTGCCTATGGAACAAGAGGTTGCAGGTTTGAATCCCATCTCTTATACTACCACCATTGGGTTCTTGAAAAACCCTCAACCCTGAGTTCCTCCGGGGACTGTCTGAGAGCATCTCATAAGAGCGTCTGCTGAATGCCATAAATGTAAATGTGAACATTAGCAGAGGCAGTACTGAACAGCTGAATAGTTTGCAGGTACATGATTTACTCATCTCACTGAGTCAGAAGTAACTAATTGCATAATATTGGGAAACGGGAAATAATGCAGGGGGAAATAATTGCACAGAATCAGAAAAGTTATTGCACATCTAAGCAGTATAGATATAAAAAAACAAGCTACATATCTGAGTGATAAAGAGACGCACTAAGAGAAACAGGAGCGCTTGGTAGTGGTTTTGGGAAGTGATGTGTGGAGGAGGCATAGAGCCTGATGGCTGTATGGAGGAAGGTTTCTTCTGTGGTGTCCAGTGGAGGGCCTTATGCTGGTCAGTCTACGGCTAAAAAAGCTCTTCTGTCCAACCCCGACACTGTGAAAGGGGCTGGTATAACTGAGTTTCTGAGCCCCTTCTGCAAGGTACATTCTTTTAAATTTCTCTTCTACTACGTGCTCTGGTCGCACAAGAAGTAGACATTGCCAGTAGACATGCCTCCTCGTCCTCATCAGATGAACAATGTTTTTTCTTTGTTTACCAGAGTATGTATTTCACTGACAGCTGCTGCAATCTGAGGAACGTTTCACCAGGAGCTACAGAAGGTGGTCTGACCACACAATCGATAAACTTGCGAAAATTCATGCAATCACTGGTGTCTATATTGCACAGTGGTACTTTTTACTGGGTATATGCTCATTTTTTTCTTATTCTAAAGCTAACTCATCTTTTAAAACATTTTCCTCAGGTGCCTTCTGCTTCAGGCCACTAATGTGCACAAAAAATCATCTCTTTAATGTGATGTATTTGGAAAACTGGGTAAACCCTTCACGCTGCAGACTGGGTTCAGGCAAGCACACCAGACTACCAAAGAGAGTCCTTGAACTAAGTTCCTAACACCTACATGTGTACATGTTTAATGTGTAAGATGACCAGAAAAAGAGCATCTGCTGAATGTATAAATGTAAATATGCTTTAATTTAACAAAGCTCTTTTACCCGTCATGACAAATCACCTTGTCATGACATTCAGAACTGAGAACTCTTCTTCAACAATATATATAAAAGAACGTCTGGCTCTTTAGAAGAGGCGTGTGTATATGCCAGTGTTATATAGCGAGGTTCTAAAGCACACACACACACACACACACACACACACACACACACACACACACACACACACACACACACACACACACACACACAGTGGGGAAAAAGAAATACATGTCCATCTCTGTGTGTGGTCACTTGGCCTGCTGGTGTCCCAGTGTGCAGGAGCATGCTATCCCAGGTTCCTGAAGAGATGCAGATTGTGTTTATGCCAAATCACAGTCATGTGCTGCGAGGTTGCCTTGACTCGTGCTGAGGCTTATTTTAGATCCACCCATGAATTATATTTAAACGCTGGAAAAAATGTATTGAATTTACTTTTTTTACAACTGTATTCATCTCTTCCACATGAATAACACACTAACCTTCTCTTCCATGTTGCTCTTGCTTGTTAGCAACCTTTTAAAATAAGTTATTAATGTGGCAATGATGTACAGATTACAGAAAAAGTATTTTCAGTTCTTTTTAGTGTACTGTACACTGCCTCGGCCTAATAGGAGCGATCTGTAAATAGATCATGATTCTCTGATGCTTAGAAATGCAATTTTTGGTGAAAAAATGATGGACTGTGCTTTTCTCTGTGCTTCTGCAGGTTATTGCTACAGTCTCTGACACAAGGTGTTGAGTCGTTAAATTATTCAAAAATATAAAAGACGAGAAAAAGTCATGAGAAAAGATGGATAGCAGAAGATCTCTTTGTTTTCGTTCTCAGTGTATCTCTGCTCTCTGCTCATAGGGCCCACTAATAAACCCCAGTACGAGAGCGGGCAAAACCCTGGGCCGTGGACGTTGAACCATGCATGATTGATGGCCGCTTTCTGTTGACATCTTTATAGCGCAGAAAATCCAAAGATTGGCATGACATTTTTTATGCGTGGAGGATATTAGTGGAAACCGAGAGCAAAATGGACAAATTGTGGACAGCTGCGCTTAATGGCGGCAAGCGGAGAGCCAGCGCTGGCTCAATGAGGTAATTGAATTTGTGAGTGCGGCAGAGGCGACCTTTCCCGCAGCGCCGCCTCTCGAGATGAGTGGGTGGGCGGGCGGCCTGTCAGGAGCCAGCCTGGCCATGAAATTACAGGGCAAGTGCAACGGCACCGAGCAAAAAAAAAAAGAAAAGAGAGAAAAGACACTAAAAAGGTGCAACTTCTACTTTATAACATATGCTGAAAAGAATGACATCACAAGTTAAATTATTACAAATGTTTTGAAGATAGGAATGACAAAAAAATAACATTTCAAAAAGTTTTTTGACATTTTTATTCGTTTTCACATAATAAGGTAGTTCTGCTCAACTGGAAAATTTGTCTTTTTTATGGAAAGTTTTATAAAAAGGAAAGAGAAGGAAATAGTTTTTCAGATAATGGCTTAATTTCTGTTTATCTGTAGTGTTAAATATCCTGAAATGAAAAAAAACATGACATACACATAAAAAGGACATACATATCTTACTCTCATCTTCACATTCCACATTTAATTTTTTCATCCAATATTATCAATTCAATCTGTAATCTTTGCAGGGACATTCAATTAGTTTGGTTTTTTTTTTTGATAGAAAGAAGTAAAAAATATTTTATGAGTGGGCTTCCATAACAAAAGATATCATCTTGATTAGCTTTACTCGGTCACCTACAGTTATTATTATTATCATCATCATCATCATCATCATTATTGTTATTATTGTTATTATTATTATCATTGTTGTTATTATTGTCATCATTATTATTGATTTTATTATTATTATTACCATGAATTGTTTTTAAAACCAGAGGATGGCTAACATGAGCTTAGTATTAAATTGAATACAAAAGTATTGGTATTAACATCAGCATCAAAACACTAATACAGAATGTAAATATAAATGTAAATAATTATGGATATATTGAATGTGTGTTAATGGTGAGATGCTTTTTTCTGATTTTTTTTCTAGTTTAAATAACTACATCAAACTAAAACTGGCCTGGTAAAGGTTTCTAAGACTCCAGGTATCGTTTTTTTTCTAATTAATGCCGTATTCGGTATGAACTGTATACACAAACCCCTCCCACATACACTTCTGAAACAATATTAAAATGAATATTGTGTTTCCAGTTAGTCTGCTGCAGTATTTTTTTGTTGAAGTTGCTGTAGTTTGAGAGTAAGTTCTCCTTATTGTCATTATATTCTCACTATTATCAAATGGCCAGTTTTGCTTCCTTACAATTATAAAGCGTTAATGGTAATATTTCTTAAAAACAAACTGAGGAAACTGTAGTAACTCAGATCTCCAGGAAATGTGAATATGAATATGAATACATATGAATATATGGTGACGCTTAAAGAGCTGCTGCTTAGCGACTGTCAGGTCTGTTCTGTTTCAGATTTGGTATCTATCAGGCTCAAATTAGCAGAATTCGATACTTTTACTGATTGCTTCTCATGCGTGAGAAGCACTGTGCTGCACACGTGCACGATTAAAATCACATGTTCTTTAGCGCTGGGGAGATTCATATCATGTACTGATTTATTTAAAACTATTTATTGAAGCTGGCAAGCACAGACATACATAAACATACATCAACACGCTGTTTATGGAACAAACGCAGCCTAAAACCATGGACTGTAACCCAGGAAGGAAAGGAATGATACCTCTCCCCAGAGTGGAGCAATGGAACTGGGCGTTTCTAGCGAAGGAAATGTACTGAACCGATGGAGGACACATTGCTATATAGGGGAATGACTGTGCTGGAGTCCGGGTGTACATTCTGCTCTCATATTAGTGCTAACTGCCCAAAAATGATGGTTATGCAGTCGCTTTGGTTATTTCCTCGTTCCACCAACTCTCAGGAGCTTTGATGCCATTCAGAGATACAGGACTGGACTGTCAGACACTCTAGAGAGTGACTTTAACCACTTAGAGCATTTCAGATGTAGACAATGTATCCAATATGTCACATTATGAGACCGTCGTTAAGAGTTGTTTTGAACCTTGTTATATTTAAATGTTTGGTAGGCCCCACTCCAAACGTGAAAATATTCAGGCACATCTTATTAATATCGATTGATTTCTTATTCTTATTCATCCTTATTGATTCAATTGATATTGTATTCTTTTACTTTAAAAACACAAGGAGGACAAAATCAATAAAATAAATTAATTTAACATAATTCAATCCTCTGTAAACTCTTTGTATTTTTACTTAGAAAAATCATATAGTTTAACTAAAAATTTTTGCATACTACTTAAATGTTGATTTTTCCTCAATTAATTCTTTATTGTACATTCATGAAAAACAACCCAGTGGTAGATGGATGGTTGGATGGATGGTTGGATGGATGGATGGTTGGATGGATGGATGGATGGATGGATGGATGGATGGATGGATGGATGGATGGATGGATGCATGGATGGACTGATGGATGGATGGATGCATGGTTGGATGGAAGGTTGGATGGATGGATGGATGGATGGAATGATATTAATAAAAAACAGCTGATTTTCATGGTGCCTGTAGAAAAAAGGAGCGTATCACAAAAGGAATAAATACAAAAATAAATAAACAAATCTCACTGTCCTCTTGAAAGGTTTCTCTGTGCCACCCCTCACCTTGGTTAAGAAGCTGAAAGTGAAGCGTGTGATGACTAATTGGAGTGAGTGGGCGAGAAAAAGATGCTGTAGGTGTCTCATCCGAGTGATAGTAGGGTTTGAGGTTCATTAGGGTGCTGTGGGTGACTGAAATGTCTGCCAGTGAAACAGACCCTTTAGGGCCTTTAGTCCTGACCTTGCCACTGGCTACAGCTCTTAAAGCCTGTCCATTAATTGCATTCGAGCTTCATTGTCAGCCTCTCATCAGCCAGCTCTGGCCTAGACATCCTTCCTAATTACCTACACACAGAAATCCCCCCGCTCAAGAAACCTGCTTAAATCAGCGCAATCGTGTGCTCCAATGAAAGGAACAATCCGAAAAAGAAAGTTCATTAAGTTTGTGATTAACCTTACAGTACCTCTACTGTCCTCTAATTAGAGAGAAAGCACATCACCAATGGCGTTTGACAAAAAGTCATTAAGACACGGGTGAAAAATTTCAATCCCTTCATCCTTTCTTTCCCTTAGTGTGGAAACTTCACACCAGCACGTTTTCTCTTACAACTGGAGAGACCTGTGACTGTACCTAATGCATGAATTATATATTCGCAGAGGTTATTTCCATACGTGGTTCCGCTGGAAACAAAAGGGCAATTATTTTAGGGGAGCAGTAATTTTCATGCAGCGCCAGCAGCGTGGGATAGCTCCGTCGTGCCAGAGAGAGCCTCCTCTCCTCTCCCCTAGAGCTCACCATGAAATGGAAATTTACATTCACTTAGAGAAGTCCGGGTGCTCCGCTGCAGACAGCTGTATATTTAATGAGAGCAGAGAGATTTAATTACTTCTGTTTTAAACAGGCAAGACTTCTGCAGTGCAATGACAAGGGATCCAGAGCACGGCGAAGAGCTAGAAGAGGAAGAAGAAGAAGGGAAAAAAATATGCCAGATGATTTCTCCTCGTTCCCCCCGAAGCAGACTATAGCAGGGACTTTGCACTGCAATTATTCCAAATTTATTCCGCTGTCGTTTTCTAGAGGGGGGAAAAAGAGAGGCAAACCTAAAGTAAGAGAGAAAAACAATAAGCATTAGGTGTGTCATCAGGGAAAGAACAACAACGGCGACTGTCTCCAGGTATTTCTGTCACATCACAAGCTACATCTTCATGGTGATAGCAATATTTTCACAGCTGCGACTTGTAATGACTTCACGCAGAGCTTAATAAAACAGATTCCTCCACTTTACTGTATTGTTTTAATGACTGTAGTGTAAGCACGACGATGCTGTTGAGCACACCGAACATCAGCAGAGAATAACAGCACAACATGAAAGCACTTCAGCAGAACTCCTTTCCTGTACCTGCCCAGACCGAACCTGCTCTGAAAACATGGAATCGCTCCCAGAAGTAAACTCAGATGCTTAATACACTCATAAAGCATCACGTATATTTCTAAAGGAGATCTCGGAAATTACAGCAGCCTCCAAATCCCATTGCTTATCCTGAGTGCCATGGAAGCATCCCAGTTAAGTGGCTCGTGATGCCTGTTTAACTCTTTTAAAAACTTTGCTATGAATAAGCTAAAGGTGCACTTTGCTTTACACGTTTTGGCCTCATTAGAAACTCTAAAGCATCCCATCTTGCTCTGTTCCGTTCAGCAGCACTCACATGAAAGCGGAGATCTTTTTCACGCATCCAGGCAAGAACTGTTGTTTTTCCACAAGTTCAGAATTATGATGGATCACTCTCAACCTAGCAGTGACCCAGATGTATGAAAGTCTCCACAATTGTAGCATTGTGCCTCATGGACTCATGTCAGCGCAACACACACACATACTCACACACACACACACACACCAGGTCATTGTCACTGTGCCTGAGAATGATCCTCCACCCAAGTAACATCACAGTCTGGATACGTTTTTTGGCAGAAGTCGTAGCTGTCGTAATTCTGTATTATATAACAAACCTATAAGGTAGGTGCACCAAAAAAGGAAAAAGAAAATCTTTGTAATAAAGCGACCAAAAAACAATTATTTAGTATTTTTGTCCACTATTGGTCTTTTACAGAGGCATTTTCAGTTTTCACTAAATACCTGATATATTCATTCAACAGATAATCAACACATTCAGCAAATAAGAGCTTAAATATTACTGAGCAGTGTAATAGTTCCATATTGGGTTTTTTTTTCTAAATGAAAAACTAGAGTACAGAATCCCATAGTTAATGTGTTCAGACTGAATATGGTGAAATGAAAATTTTCTAAAATCCTTTTAGAAATCAGCCCAGAAATAAATAATAAAAATGTCTTTTTATCATGTTCTTCTTTTTTTATTTAATAACTAAAATCAGAGAGGACTGAATTATAATCAAAAAGAATCAGTTGGAAGCAATAAGATTTTATTTGTCTGAGTGCTGATATTGTCACTCTTGCGGTCCAACATACAGGGTAAAGTATGTTACTTCCTTATACAAGCTTTGAATAGAGTAAACTTTAAAAAGCTTCTAATCTTCATGTTTAATCTACAGGATCCCAAAAATGTTAATGGATTATCCAGGCAACTAAGCTTACTGAGCTTTTATTTTTATGGCTTGAATTTGAGGCCGCAAGAAGCGATGGTCTAGTGTATAGGGACTAGGCCCCAGGATCAGAGGTCGTGGGTTCAAATCCCAGTCCAGCAGGTTGCCCTGGGGTACCCTTGAGCAAGGTACACCCCTATCACTGCTCCCCGGGCGCTGGATATGACTGCTCACTGCTGTACGATGTGTGTTTGTGTGTTAAATGCATGGGATGCATTTTGTTTGTGCTTTGCTGGGTGTTCCCAATGACATGTAGTCACTTTCACTTCACTTTCAGATCACTAATCTGATACTTGATTAAATCACAAAATAAACAAACAACAGAACTAAACTGTTCATTTTAAATCCCTCTATAAACTCTACATACGTCTCAGCCCCTGCCCTGCAGCAGTAGCATCCACTTCGCTGTTACCGCACTAGGTTATAATGTCTGCTAATGCTCACAAATAATCCTAAGCAATATATGCATCATGTAAAACTAGATTAGACCAATGACATTATGAATTTTAATGACAAAAATGTGTGTAATGCGTATCTTTAATATGATTAAAGTTCAGAAGGCTTTAAAAGCTTTGAGTGAAGGGGTAGTGACAAAGGGTCAGTCTGAAAACGGTTTTTGAATCTCTGAGATAAGGCTTTGGAGGGAGATGGTATTCACCACAGATACAAATCAATATAACAGAGAAAATTATCTCTGTCTCAGGACGAAAAAGGAAAAGAGAGGAAAAAACAGTGCAGCCTCGGATCATAGCCAAACATTCTTACATCCTTTTGAGAGAGAATATCCCTGAGGGTCCATTTAGGCTGCTCCATGTCTTTATTTCATGTCAGTATGTTAAGGAACAAAGCATTTTGCTTAGCGTTTTCTCTGCAGTGTGCTTGTTCAGTAGGGGGTCTTGGCGCTGCTGTGCCAATGGTATGCATGTACATTTTAGCGAGTTAAAGTAGTGTCGGATCTGTCCCAGACTCTTTATTTAAGAGTGTCTGTTTTTAGACGACACTAGCAATTCAACAAGCTGCCTCGAGGAGAAAATTATCTCTCCAAACACACAGCAGGACGGGGTCAGATTTGCCCAGTTCCTTGTTGAGATGCTAATAAATCACATTCATTTAGAATTTTTTTTTTGTTTTTTTCCGTTTTCCGCTCCGAGAGGCTACTGAGGAGCCTGATGCATATGATCAACTCTCGAATGACATGTCCCCGGTTTTTCTTCCAGGGCTTCTAGTTCACGAGCTCTGTTGGAATTAATTAGGAGCTGTATTCCGTATGCCCTTCAGCCTAAAGCCATCAGCCTGCCATCAGCCTAAAAATGGGAAAATGAGTTTTTACGTGGTCAAAAAGTATGAAGTAGGCTGTTTAAATAATGTTACAAATTCAGGGCTCCTGCACAAATGGGAATTATTCACAACAGAGTCCAAACTTACCTGCAGTAAACTTTCGTTGGCCTGGAAGAGTTTATTGAGCTTAATTCTTGTCCTTCTTTAACTGAGTGATGCTCTTGCTCATGCACTGTGTTGATTTTTTTCTCTGGAAATTTAAATTACAGAGAGCAAAAAAAAGAGAGAGGAAGAGATAGAGGGGGTAGGTGAGGGGGTTGTTAGAAAGAATTAGTGGATTAACGAGAAATAGAGATAGGGTGAGAAAGAGAAAACATAAAGAAATAGATAGGAGGGCAAGATATGGGGGAAAAGAGAGAGAGACAGAAAAGAGCCTGAAGAGTGAAGAGTAACAAATGTCATTTCATAGACCTGGAATGATTGGACTCAGTAGGCTGAATTTCAGTCGCGCTGTTCAGGAGGAATTTCCAAAACAGACGATTTTGTCTCAAGGTAACTTTATTTCTCCATTGTTAAAACTTATTTAGCAGGAGAGCGCTCTCTCTCTCTCTCTCTCTCTCTCTCTCTCTCTCTCTCTCTCTCTCTCTCTCTCTGTTTTCCTTTCTGCCCAGTTTCCCCTGTTCCATTTTCTCAATGTTTGGATTAGGGCAGACTTGAACTTCCCCCTGTCTCCGAGCCAGTCATGAATCACCGTGTGGCAGAAGAGCCGGAGGCCGCAGGACCCAGGGGGGCTGAGGCCCCTCCTTACACACAAACCACCATAACAAGTGGCTGATGGCTTCATATCCACCAGCTCCTGCACTGTGCTGCTGTATGTTTAGGAAAGAGATTCTCCATTCAGTCTCTTCAATGTGGAACTAAATACATAGAAAAGACAAAGCACTGATCATGATAACGCTCAACAACATTTGTGATATAAATCATCCCACATATATGTATTTTATATGCATAGAAGTAATACAAAAATTAATTAATGGCTAAGATATGAGAAAAAATATTGAAAAATAAAGATTCAGGTGTTTGGCAGTTTGGAAATCTGGAGAAACGTATGCTCCCGTCCTTTGCACTTCTTTTGTGTATATACTGTATAGAGAATGAGCCATCAAACCAGCAGAATATTGCCCCAAGGCCTCACCCTGCCTTTACATCGTGACTTATTCCCATTTTGAGTCCCAGTACCCTCTCTGCCTCGTTTAAGTGACTCACACACACCAGGTTGCCCACATGATGTAAAGGAAAATGGACTTTATTTATGCAGGCCGTACACGATTATTTCATTGCTTCGAAGTGCATTTTGGATTCTCACTTGCTTATTGAAAGCCGTGTGAAGGTCAGCATGGCCAATCTGACCCATCAGCAGCCCCATGCTCAGCAAGCTGAGGTGCAATCTGTGTCATATTCTTCTGTCATAGCCAGCATTAACCTTTTCAGCAATCTGTGCTCTTCTGAAGTGAAAGTGACTATTCTTGTCATTGTGCAACACAGCACAGCACACAGTAAACCACAAAGTGAAAGTGACTACGTTTATCATTGTGAAACGCAGCACAGCACAACACAACGAAATTCAACCTCTGCGTTTCACCCTTACACACACGTGCAGCAGGGGGCAGCTATTGGAAGCGCCCGGGGAGCAGTGACAGGGACGGTACCTTGCTCAAGTGTACCTCAGGGCAACCTACTGGTGAGGGAATCAAACCCACAACCACAAAATGTGGGACCAGCCCAAGTGGGCATGCCTTCGTTCCCTGCACAAATCAAAGAACCTTGGCTGCCCATGTCCTTGCCCTTCTATTAGCCATGTTGTAAGAACTAACCACTGCCGGTACCGAGACCTTAGTTTTGCTGATGATCTGACCCTGCTGTCTAGCCATCACAATTTGAGCCAACGTTTCTCAGATTCATTTTTGAATCACATACAAAAAAAGAAGTGTTCACTTGCTGCCTAATATATTCCACCCCTGGACAGTAATCTGTGTTTTTACAGCATGTGAAGAGTCTGTAATTGAAGCTGAATCTATTATTTTTATTGGTCCATTTGTTATGAAATATCACTTAAGATAAAGGGAAGCTGACAGCTATGTCAAAATTCCTCAATTTTCAAAATAAAAACACAAACGAAATCTGAAACCATCTACATTATGAAAAGGGATTGTGTGCATTAGTTAAAGCTGAGTGTTTGTTTGACTAAGATTCCATATCAGTGATGGTGTCAAAGAGGGTGATGGGAAGAATGCTGCGATTTGGCCTCATGGACCTCCACAGACCACAGCAATGCATCTCTCACCACAACCTCCAGCATAAGTCCATTAAACGACGGCAAGGGTCAGGATATAGAAGGTTTTCTTTGTCTAACCTGATCTTCTGCTGATGAATTGGCATTTAGCATTTGTCATGGTCGTTTATCAGAACAACAGCAGTATGTTCTGTATGTGCTTCATTGTAATATGATCGAGAAAAGAACATCTTTCTCCAGAACCAGCATCAATCTTTGTTCTCAGGGAAGCATTTTAATAATTCATAGTTGACACTGAGGATATTGTGGAGCTTGAGCATGCGGCTGTGTTCAGGAGAGAGAGAGAATAAGGACCATGCATTGCTACCGACTATAATGCTCACGTTTGCGTTAATCTCTAGAGAGCGTATGCATCGTTCAAAAAGACTTTGGGATATTGCTTGAGTTCTCATTTCGTATTTAGAAGATGCAACCTGAGGAAGACAATGTGACATTTCTTAGATTGACAGGGCAGAGAAACAGGCGAAGTCAGTATAAAATAAAAATGATGCTGATGCAACTCTGCACATATCTCTCCAAACAGGTGTGTCTGCTTTTGTTCTCACACTTGTGGTCACAATGCTGGAGGAAAAGTGTAATTGTAAATTAGAAAATTAAATTGAAATGAACAAATCTAAGGAAGGAAGTGAAAGAAGAAAGCAACTATTTTGTCATTCTGAAACACGTCACAGTGAGATACAACAAAATTCTACCTCTGCATTTTACCCACACACACCGTGCAGAAGGGGACAGATATTTAAAGTGTCCGGGGTACAGTGATGGGCACAGTACCTTGCTCAAGGGTGCCTCGGGGCAACCTACTGATCTGGGATTCAAATCCATGATCTTCCAATCCTGGGACTAGTCCCTAAACACTAGGCCACCGCTGCTCTGTGAAGAAACCCTTTCGCTTAGGTTAAATAACATGAAGGTTATTTAAGTTAAAGATTTCTTCAAGAACTGTATGTTCAAGCTCCGAAACCTTTGTTTTTACAGAGTATAAAAGGTGTCTAAAAAAAACTAAAAGAGGATTATTAACGTTAAAAAACTAAAAGGCATAACAACGAGCAAAGTCACGCCCCCTACCATGATTAAATCATGTGGCATAATGCTTTTGAATGAAATACACAATAACTGAACAAACAATTTATTTTAAAAAATAATCATGAATTGCGAACATTTTTTACCAAGTAATGCAGCTGGTTTCGAGTATGTTACTCTTGTTACACAAACATGAACTGCTGAGGGACAACAAGAACATTCTGGACATTTCATTTATTTATGAGGTATATATTTTGTCCTGTAGTGGAAAAGATTCTTTAGTGGCCACTGATCTCGTCCATGGCACCATACATCTGTGGAATACTGAGTCTTTTTGCTTTAATACTAAGTGGTACTTAAGCCAGGTCTTATAAAATCACCTGAACGTTTGACGACTGTGGAACATTCAAGCGATGACTTTATATTTTATATATGGCTGACGATTAGCCAGTCATCATTTTAGCTACTTTGTCACATCGCTGCAGGTCAAAATGAGAAAGGAAAATGGGTTTGAAACTGAAGTGGAGGGTCAAAGAGGAGGTTTATGGATGTGGAGAGAGAAGGCCTACAGGAATTTGGGGTGAAAGAGGGAGATGCAGATGACCAGGGTGGAAAAGAGATGGATGGTCCACCGATGGCGACCTCTAATGTTAGTGACCAGCAGAAGAAGATGTAGCAGATAAAGAAGAGGAGTGCAACTGTAATACAGACACGTCACTGAGATCATCCTGACCTGTGGCAGCACTGTCTGGGAACCACTTTGTCTTTGCTCTGTAGCAGGTAATGAAGAATGGCAAGATCATCACTTGGTAAACTTTTCCAGCCATCAAGGGTTTCTACATTGAACGGTGCCTAAGGAAGGCCTGCAGCATTGGGCAGGATCTCTCTCACACCTCACACAGAGTGTTTACACCTCACCATGTGGAAGAAGGCTATGGGGCATCCGTGCCAAGTCCTCCAGGCTGATGAGCAGTTTCTTCCTGCAGGTGAATAGACTGCTGAACAGATCTGCAAGATGGACTTTTGAACACTCAAAATGAACTGCTTAACCTGTTATACTACACCCACTGCATGCAGTCTCTTTACACATGGGATATTCCACTTCACTCAGTTAGGATGTACAGGCACTTAAATCTTACACTGTCCACAGCTTTTAGCCATTTCCATGGTTACACATCAACATGGTTTAGTTGTACAGTTTTTAAATGCTGGGTGTTCCTTTTCATAGTATTGTATCATGTAATGTCTGCGCTTACAGAATTAACTGGCCTTTGGAGTGTTGTATTTGGAGATAACCATCATAGCCTGGAAAAATTATAAGTGGGTCCAAAATATAGTTAGTGAAAGTATCATAATAAGGTTGACTTTGCCCTTTGATTTGACTTCCTGGCTACTTTCTGTTGGACTTGTGGGCCATCCAGTATTGCAGAATATTAGGCAATGTATAGGTACAGTTCTTAAGAAGGGTGGGGCAGTGGGTAGCATCGTGGCCTCACAGCAAGAAGGTCCTGGCTTTGATTCCCAGGTGGGACGGGCAGGGTCTTTTGTGTGTAGAGAACATGTTCTCTCTGCGTCGGTGTGGGTTCCTCTGGTAGCTCTGGCTTAGTCCCTGCATCTGAAGATGCTAAACTGCCTTTAAGTGTGTGTTTGCATCTGCTCTGCGATGGACTGGCAACCTGTCTAGGGTGTTCCCCTGCCTTTTGCCCTGTGAGATCTGGGATAAGGTCCGGTAACCCCTAATCTCCAATTAGGACAAGCAGCTATGAAAATGAGTGAGTGAATTTTAAGACCAAAACAGAGGCTTTCACAGTATGAACAGGCCTTGAGGCAAGAAGGGGTTTATAAATGAAGCTCCACTTAAACAATATCATTGTAACAGAAAATGTTACAAGTATGTTCTCTAAGCAAGGGCATGCGTTTGGATTTGAAATCGGAGGGAGCAAACAGAGCCGTCTAAATGCAAGGGGCATACTGCCATGGAAACAGCTTTTAGAAATAAGCAAAAAAAATCTAATTTGACAACAAATTTGTTCACCTAAATATACAAAAGCTTTACTTGTTGTCTAGCACAGTTAGAAAATCAAACCTCACGCGAAAGAGTGAGGCCTTTTAACACTTATAGATACATTTCACAGTGGTCAGTTATTTCTGCTGGCCTTCACAGTCGGTTACATCTGTTAAAGCTGCTTTGTGGCAACACATAAATACATTTGACTTGACTTGGCAAACAAAAAGCTACTGAAGTACCCCCATTATGAGAATGTAAAATGGAAAATAACATGATTAATAAAAAGACTTATCACATGTTATTCATATATTTTGTTCCCCAAGGGTTCATATCTACTTTCAAATGATAAAGGCTAAATCTACTTTTATTGTTTTGGAACATTGGAACATAATTCCATTATAATATCATAGCGCTACTCACTTGCAAATCATTCTTTATATCCTGATCAACCAAATGTACTTGTGCAGTGGCTTTTTCAGTCAAATCAAATGTAGATTATATTGTTAAGTTAGCTCATTTAATAATGCTTATGAAACTAAGCATCAGTCAGGCACTTACGGTGCTGTTTGTTTCACCAGTTTCCCTAATAAAAGTTACTGAAGATGTACCCTTCAGGTGAACAACCAGGCCCGTAGTTAATCTCTCTTATCTGGAGACTTTTTCTGATTTCTCACAAATAGCCTAAATTATTAGATCATAGTCTGGGTGTTTTCTGAGTTTATGACTTATGGGGGCAGTGGTGGCCTAGGTGTTAGGGAGTTGGCCCAGAAGGTAGTGGATTAGATTCCCAGACCAGTAGGTTGCCCTGAGGTACCCTTGAGCAAGGTGCTGTCCCCATCACTGCTCCCCAGGCACTTTAAATAGCTGCCCCCTGCTGCACGGTGTGAGTGGGTGAAAAGCAGAGGTTGAATTTCGTGTTCTGTGCCGCGTTTCTCAATTACAAAGTAGTCACTTTCACTTATTAACAAAAAGTCATGCAGTTACATTCACGTGCATTAAATTGTGGTTCATTTATTCTAGATTTTATATGACCTTTGTCATTGATAATCACCTAAAAAGGCCAAATATCCCGGGAAGGCTGCATATTAGATTTTTTTTTTCTTGTTTGCTGAGAAGGTTGTGCTATTCTAATGAGGCCTGCAGTGCAAAGTTATCCCCTTCAAAGCTTCCAGTGAAATGCTGTCCTTTTGGAGACTTTGTAAAATACATCCATAATAAATCTGGCACTGAATGTCTAGTAGAATTATTGGTCCATTTCTTCGCATTGGAAACGGTCACAGTTGTGGCAATCCAACAGTGCCTGAGGTTGAGCCTGTCAGCTAAATCAGAGGCTGTGTTTTTGACAGTGCAAGTGTCTCAGATGCATTGTGGAATATCTTAAAAGTCCAGTCTAATATCTATAAATCCATGCTTTAGGGCAGAACACCAAATAATAGCATAAATATAATCGATAGCATGTTTAGAGGGAGATTTCATTTTTAACGTTTCCGCTGCAGAGAAAAACAAAAATTATTCTTATATAAAAACTATAGCAATAAACTATTCCATAAATAGGTTATTTGCAGTTAAACCATGAATAAATCACAGCTCACCCTTATTATGCTTGATTATATTCACTTTTCCTAGAAATACGCTTGTTATTTTTGATGCACTGCAGTGAGATGTACTATGGCTCTTCCTCTGCAATATTCATCGGTAAAAAACGTCTAGTTGATGGATTGAATTATTAAGGCCTGGCTTAAGCGTTAATGCGTTTTCAGTGCACAGACACATATCATGATCTCAATGCAAAACCCTTTCTGCTTCCTGGAACTGTTGCTGCTATTCACTGACAGCCAAAACATACATGCAAACGCACATATGCACTCTCTCACACACACACACACACACACACGCACCCACACACACACGTACGCAGACATGCAGACGAGAAAAATAGCCGAGTGAATTCTTCACTAAAGGGGCCCTCTCCATTTCCGCCTGAGGTCGGTGTAATTGACACAAAGCATTACACAAATTTACTGCTCCATCAGTGTATCAACGGGTCGATCTGCAGAAGCTTTTCCTGCATCAAGCTTTTTCTCAGGAGAACTCCCCACCTCCATCCCCCAATTCGCACACACACACACACACACACACTCATGCATATTTCCTTTGACCTGCATTTGAGTTCCACCAGGGACAGTCTGCGCACATGTACTTCTTTTCTACATCCACTGCATGTATATCCCAAGGTCACTCGGGCTTCAAGTAATGTTTATACACTCAGGCAGTTTACAAGGTCATTATTGATTCTAGACATATCGACTTGGGTATAGCACTGCTTTGACGGGAAATTTAAGTCAATTATTTATTGTTATACAAATTTATGATGCTATTTGGTAATATGGCTTTACCAGTCATTCAGAGCAGTCTGCCTTACTCTTCATGCTTTGTTGGACTTTTAATTAATGCAATCATTTCTTAATTAAATGAACGAGGATCATTGTTTCAAACTCATGCACAGAGTTCAAACCTGCAGAATTAGAAAACAATGTTACTTATTGCTGCTCATGAACGGCCTCGGGAAACCAGAAAAAACATTGAAACTGCTGCGTAATGCAAAATATAAACATGCATCTTTTTCTTTTATATACTGGACTTGCACTGATATGACTGATATGTGCAGTTACGTTTCAATTTTTTTTTTTATTTCTGCATAAAATTGTTGATACAGGTTTGAGGTGCAAAGGAGAGAAACTTGTAAACTGATTTCACTGACAATGGTAGAGAAAGAGACCAAGAATTGCTGTCTTAGCGTAGAAACCATTTTCAAATCTTACTTAGCTTTCATTATTGTTAAAAACAACGGAATAATTCTGATAAAAAGTACAATTTCCCTTATTTAATGCATCGTTAGGTACAAAATCATCATCTTCATCATAGATCATTTGCATCCTTTTTCTTTTTCTTGCTGTTGGCAGTAATTCAATGCATTTATTCTTTCAGTGCAGCAATTAGTTTTTGTATCTTCCTGTAGCTTTCGCCCTTCAATCTTCATTTTTGGTTTACGACTTTGAATGGGACAACAAACCTCCAGCAGCTCATTCAGCTTTGTTTAACACATAAAGTTGCAGGATCCTCATTTTTAATAACTTACTTACACATTTAAGTGTAACATTTGCTTACACAGCTAAAAGTTCCAGATCATTGGCTGTTATTCAGTTAGGGATCATTTTCGGGAGGGAGAGGGAGTAGCACCAAGGAGCCCATATTCTACATTTTAATGTAATTCATTTTTCCTTCTGGGGTCTACATATCTGCATTAGGTTTGAAAAAGGAGTATATATTCATATATACTTAAATGTTCCTTTTCATACTCTCTTTATCTCTTAGAATGAACCAGGCTGTTTTGGTTATTGGGGCACTAAACAGAAAAATCAGTCAGGGTCGAAAAGCTCCATTTAACTTCAGTCTGGGTTGGCAGGGCAAACCTGCTCACTGCTGATTTGGTGAATATTTTCATATGCCTTGGTTTCCGTGTCATCACAATAAAAAGTGTATTCAAAACAGGCGGTTTTTGCTTAATTTCCATATATGGTCAGAGTGGAATGGGTAGAATTTTAAAAATAATAATAATCGGGTTTACAAAACTTCAACCCTTCAGCAATTCTTTTTTTGTTTGTTTGTTGTTTATCTTCAGTTTTTATTTTCTCAGATGGTCAATTTGACTAAATTATCTATAAAATTTTAAATAATATTTCACCAAAACCCACCCCACGGTCCAGGCTATTCCAGTTAACCTATCCATCTCTGCCTTTACCTTCAGACCAATCCTTTCTCTCTTGTTATGAAGAAAAGCTTTTACTTAAAGAACTGCTGCTGAATCCTTATAAGAAATTATAACACAATCAGAATAAGGTAAATGATCATCTACTCTGAGTTTTTTCCCAGTGTTTACAGTTGAAAAGCTAATGTTGTTTAAATGCTATACTTTCTGAATGGGATTTGCTGCAGCATTCAATTAACCCTACAACATCCGTGGGGAAAGCACGTATATCCATTGGTAATCTGAAGAGATGACAGGTGGTGGTGGTTTCTAACTTGACAAGTCTGGAGCAGGTCCAGGTGAGGTTACTATGAAACATTAGGCGTGGTTTTGATGAAGACCAGACGTTTGCGCTCAGCAGGAGGAGGTTTCACTTTGCCAGGTTAATATGCCACAAGTCAATAAAGTAAAATGAACAATGACACCAGAATATGAGCGATTTTAACCTCTGAGTGAAGAAAGGTTAATGATCTAAAATGCGTTTTTACATATTGAGATATTGTGTACATTTCTAAGATTGTATAAACTGAGGAATTAAGCCATGTTAATGAGATTTCATTACACTGCAGATGGCTTAATACTTTTATGAGGAATGAGAATTTCCAAAAAGTGATGAAATAAAAAAAAAAGCAAAGCATTTTTCCAGACGGGCTTGCAGTTGAAGGCAGCTGTGCTTGTTGCTAAGGTAAACAGGCCTGCTCCAGACACAGCGCTCAGTCTTTGTGTCATTACTTCTGCAAACGTGTGGAAAGAAAAGTCACTCGCCGGAGAAACGGCTCTCGCAGCGCCCGTCTCCCACGGCAACCCACTAAAAAAACACCAGTTGGTTGTTTGCCCAAGGAGCTAGAAAGAAAGGGCAAGGGCGCCCCATCTGAAGGTTCAACCTTCTAAACGCCCATCCATCTCTCTCTCTCTCTCTATCTCTCTCTCGCTCTCTCTCTCTCGCTCTCGCTCTCGCTCTCTCTGTCTTTGGTTCTCTTTTCTTCTTCTGAAGCAGTCACTCGAGAGCTTCTGAAACCTGCTCAAATCTAGCTGCTCCCTATGGTTTAGCAATTTCATAGATGATTAAGCAAGCCCAAGCTGGCAATCTTTTCCCAGTGCATACCCCACACCAACACCACCACCAAAAAAAGGTTACTAACTTTATAACCATATTGAGATTGTGGTCCAGCCCAACTCCAGAGGGGGAGGTTCACATGTAAATGGAAAAAAATAAGGCCTTTAAGGTCTTTGATATTTCTAAAGAGCAGCCTTCGGGCCCATACTGCTTCGTGCTTGCCAAAACTCACTGAGTAAGGTTCAGAGCGCTTAATAGAGGGTAAGAGTGCAACATGATCTTTATCCATATTTGATATTGGCTAGAGTCAAAGTCACTCTGGATCACCGCTTGGATCCGTGTTCCGGCTCGGAGCAACTGCCAGAGGCTTGTCAGTTCAATTTCATGGATATCCTGTTCAAAATCACGACATGAATGGGTGATCCTAAGGTTAATTACAAATACGATCCTCAAAGATAACAGCAAGAAACACAAGAAAATGAGACATGAGCGCAGAGACGGCTCTGACAGGGCCTGTTCCCACAGGACAGGCAATCAAACTGAGACAAGTGCACTAACTACATCCTGGATGTGACAGCCCAACACATTTCCCGCTTGAATGGCTTCCTTGTGGTTTTGATTGACAGGTGCATATTGCACAATCTGCGGGGCTCTGGGCCGCTCCAGCCTCAACTGCCTGATTGGAGGCTCGTCTCCTCACGGTGCATTGCGCTCCACCTTATACGCAAGCCTGTGAGCCATTTTTGCAGAACAGCACTATGCATTCATCCCTCGCTTAATACCGCTCAGAATTGATTGGACACGCCTGGTCAGCAAATTAGTAATCTAGTGTCCGTTAGTGAAGCAGTGCGACAGATTTTCCATGTCTCATGCTGGGCTGTAGCAATGACTGAGAGTAAACAAACAATCGACAGTGAAGGTGGCGGAGGAAGAAGGATGGCTGGTGCATCATCATGGTGCACTAGAGGAATGCATTTGACTTTCCTAAGCCACTGCATTGTGCTGACAGATGCATTCAAGATATCTTTAATCAACATATTTCTGCCTGTTACTATAAATTTGAATCTTTTTCTGATTAGAAACTGTGCAAACCTTTCAGGTTATGGTGTTTACAAAGCAAAATTGATCACGCGTTTGGTTCTCTGCTCAGAAATAGTGCTCTGGCGTGATTTAAAATTTTTTTTTGTAAGAAATATTTTGGGAAAAATGAACTAAAATCTTGAGTTGCGTTTAATAGGGTCAGCTCTCAGCGTGTGGCTTATTTGAAAACTTCCCTACAGCTCGTACCAATGTTCCCCTCTCTTCCAATATTTAACTGGCTTCCAGAGTGTTGGAGAGTTGCGAGATCCGCTGTAATGTAAACGAGTGTGGATATTGAAGGCAAGCCTTCACACTGAGTTTGCTGTGCAGGCAGCACTTTAATCCTCACCTCATGAAGGGTCAATATGCTGCCTCCCATTGAAATATGACTCACCTTCACTTAGGTCATCAAGTACATGCAGACTGTTTATGCAAGGAAAGCTTTGTAGAAACACACACAAATGCCTGCAAACACAAAGAAAGGCTGATCATTCATAGTTACTCCCAAATACTCGTATGAAAAGCTGTTTTAAAAAACTTACAATCAGTTAAACACATTAGCCTAGCCCACCACATTTGGAGGGGTGCAGGCTGATTCGGGCCTTGGCCTCGGTCCATCAGCAGCTTCAAACTCCCTGTTGTCACATTTCCATCTCCTTCCCGCAGGCTGAGAGTGGGGAAAAGCTTGCTGTAGGCACGGGCATCAGGGAAATCTCCCCACTAAAACCGAAGTGCCTCGAGCCCACTGCTTCAGCTACTTTTACAACAGCCTTTCCAAAATCTGAGCAGCCGGAACACAGGAGCCGACAGGCTGGCCGCCTATTAGTTCTAGTGTTCTGTAAAAGGAGAGTGTCTTGTGAGAGCTCGCCTGGCACGGAACAGACACAGTGAAATATAGCAAGAGCTCAGTTAAACCAAGATTAACAAAAAATTAGAGCTGAACTGGAGCTAAATGATTAGAATTTTTTATTTTATTTACCAAAGTATGTTTTTTGTACAGTCATATTGTTCTAAAATCTCTTTCCCAAAGCCTTTGATAGGCTATTTAAAAACTGTAAAATCTTTAGTACCTTAAGGATCATAACTCTCTTTTTTTGTTTTCCATTTATGTTGCACTGGTTCCATACACCCCGTCTCAGTTCTATCATTTAATGGCAATGAGACTTTGTATTTTTTCTTTGACCTATACGTTTTGGCATAGGTCATGATTTTGGAGATATATTCATTTTTCATCTTCTTCCATATATTTCTTGTCCTGTTGCCATGATTTTGTTTTTGTGTTTAAAACTCATATAAGGTACACAGATCAGATCTTAAGGACCATGTTGTTTCTTTGCAGGTGCCCTTTAATAGTTTGAAGAGCTTGGGACTAAAACTGTCTGGGACCACACCCTTATTTTCTTCCTCTATTCTGCATAATTCTGACTTTTGCAAGTGTTCATTTATTTATAAGCACAACTAAACCATTGCATTCTCAAATGCAGCCTGTCTGAAAAAGCTTGACTGAAGCTTAAAAACGAGGAGGCACATTTTCCTGAAAGATTCCGATTGAACTGTAAAGACCTCTCTTTCAGCCATTCATTTAATTAGTACGAAGGGTTGCTTGCATAAATTTTCCAAACGCTGTTTACCGGACCGCCACAGTCAACATGTAAATCTCACTTTGCTGTGTGTTTTGCCTGGGCTCCAACATAAACAAGTACATTTATTATTCAATGACTTAAAGTTTTTACAGGGCTTTGACTTGCCAGCCGATGACGTAAACTTACAGTTCCAAGCGGTGTGAAGAAAGCAGGGCAGGAAATAAAAAAGGGACCATTTCCATTTCACATAACTGCTTTGCTCCCCCAGTTTTAAATGAATGGAGCACTGTGGGACTACGTCTGAATCCAGGGCCAGTCTGCAGGCCTGCTGGAGGGGTTTGTTTGCACAGGCAGCCCCTGTAACAGGCTTTGCAGGCTGGTCCCCCTGCAGGCTTGGTAAGGCCTGTGTGTGTGTGTGTGTGTGTGTGTGTGTGTGTGTGTGTCAGGCAAAACCCTGGGGATGAAGCTTATACTGGCAGCGATAGTACTGGTACTGCGTGCGTTTGGCCCCAGGGGCTTCTGAAACTGCAGCTAGTGCAGCTCGCTTGGAATGAGGTCATTTCTGACATAATAAGACAAAGAGTGGAGAGAGAGTGAATGTGAGAGAGAAAGCATTACAGTTGATGGGTGGAGAGTGCCTATCTCATTTTGCAGTCGCTGCCTATCCCTCCAGGTTGTGAAGCTGGAGCTGACTGCATTTGCAGGATTGTGTTTATGCTGTATGCCTGAGGATTCCCTCTTCTGTCCTCCCTCCACCCCTCTTTCCTGAAACAGCCTTTTTTTGAACAGTTTTCTCAAGCCATTGGGTGCATATTACTTTCTCAGGGTCAGTGCAGTAATAGTGTTTTCAGCTTTTTAAGGCAAAGCCGTACAAATGCCGGCAACCTTTTAGAAACACCTTGTCGCTCCACTTCATATTTTCGGACCACAGGACATTGGTTCTGGGTGAACTGGTTTGATTGATGGACTATTTTCAGCCCATCAGGGATGCTGAGATGGGAAAAACGTGGGCTATCTAGGGATACAGTTTGAGAGCGACTGATCTTCTCTGCATGTTTAAGAGTACATTTTTAAAATTTTTTTTTAAAAGCCATGCCTTTTGCACAGGTTGCATTTTATTGTTGCATTCTAATATGTAAATTGCAGCAAATATACTGTAACTGTGCGATAAAGGCATAGACGTGTGTGCCATTTTTGCTATGCATGCATTCTTCACGAATCCATAAAATGTGCCTTTTGAAAATGGCTCCCAAACTTTTGCTTGCTATTGCATACGAATGTACTTAAGTAGAAGTAGAAGTGAGTGAGCTGCACCGGGTACCATTTGTTCCTCATACCAACATGCTTGCTTGGCTGAAGGAATGCCAAAGTACCTTTTAGAGACATCACTGAACCTCTGACCCTTCAAGAGTACTTCTGTGCTTATGGGACGTGTCAATACAAGTGCGACACAACTCTCCGATTTAGGGAGGAATTCCACTTGAAGTACTTTTAGCTTGATGTGCTGCAGACATCGTTTGGACTGCATGTTCAGAAGTATCTGCATGCATTTGTTAGAGGTTTGACATGATCAAAAAAACAGAGAAGTACTTTCTTTAAGCTTAGGCAAACCTGAACGATTCGAAACTGGATCTGTTCTACGCCGTTTCAGCTGCATTCTGCATTATTTAATAGCATATGCTGTGAGGGACAAACCAGAATTTATGCCAAACAGGAGCCTAATCCGGCCTTTTCCTTTGAATGCGTTCGTTTACAGGAAAGGATCACATATCAGCCCTCAAAGCCAAGAAACCTCACTATTTTGATGGAAACACGATCGTTCTTTTTTTAACAGCTCATCATTGTTCATTCATAATGTCACAGAGTTAATGGAGACCATTAGAGAGACAAGGACTTGTAGACATTGCAAAAACAAAACCGCTACAGCTGTGAGGATGCTGGGGATCATACCGCCATACTTTAACTGATCTTCTGTCAGGGTGAAAGATACAAGCTGAGACTATCAAGAAGTACCAGAACCTGGAACGAGGTCCAATAAAAGTGATTGTTACGATTGATCAAGGTGATAAAGTGGCTGCGAAGGGTGGGGGTTGAAGGTGAGCAGGGGCAGGTGGTTAGCGCTCCAGGAGGGCTGAAACCAGATCTTTGGCACACCTGCTCCTGTCGGGTCAGTCTGCCTGGGAGAATCGAGGTCTTTTCATCAGCCCTGATCCAGAAAGCCCGTGCAGCCCTGCCCACTGTACTCACACACAATGACAGCGGAAAGAATAGAGATGGAGTAGCTTATTTCTGGCCATTCGGAGATTGCTTTTTTTTTTCTTCTTGTCTGAGGCTGAACATTTACTTCAGACCACTGTGGATGTTTTGATTAAATTTTATTGTAGGAGACCGAATCTAATCTGGTCGGCTGTAAGGAAGTTATAAGAATGAAAAGGCAGATTGTTGAACAGGAGAAAAAAATACAAGGCAGAAAAACCGTCAACCTTCTAGCACATGGCACAAATGTTTCAGGCCAAAGATCAGATGTGCTTAAACTTTTCTGAGAAGCTCAGTCACGCTCATGCCACTGGGATTTCCCATAATTCATGGCACTATTATAATATAACAATAGCATCTGCTTTAACAATGGCCAAAACTTCAAGACTGTCATATTTTTGTTTTATCTCACCTGATTGAGAACAGGATATTATTTCCCCATTGAAGAAACAACATACCTGAAAGCAGCACATAATTTATAACTATCTGATTACATAACTATCTGACCACAAAACAATCCAAACTGACCAATCAGATGGAATGCAGTGTCTTTATGGAGGAACGTTGCACTGTATCCATCCATTGTGTCACATGTTCCTAAATCCAAGTCACGTATATATATACAAGTCATATATATATTTGTATAATTAGTATTAAATATATTAATTCTGCAATGCTGTTTTTCCCAGTTTGTCACAACAGGCCCATTTCTGAAAGAAGATCCCATACACATCAGTCCATATTGATTTTTGACAATCCATGGGCTCCCATTGAAACAAGGCTTTGTTTCTGAAGGACCCACCAGAGAGCTGTTTGTAGAAACCTTGCAAATGCATAATTTATCACAGCCTGTGCAAGATGATGGAAGAAAGTGATCAGAATCAGAAAGCTCAATGTATCTCATTAAGGGAGTTGGGAAAAAAATACATGTTGAATTCCCTCCATCATCATTTTTGGCCATCGAGAGTGCAGAATAAATCCTGGTATCAGTTTCCAACAGGAGAGCAGACTTCAATGACACGGCCTAATCCCTGTTAAGAGTCAAGCTGGGACTGAGTCAAATCAATCATCTGCTGGAGCTCAAAACTTTATCATCTTGGCATCACTTTCAATCTTTGAGTCTTGATACAAGGGCTCAGTGTCAAAACGCTGCAGAGAGTCAACTCCAAGCCACAGCCACCTCCACTACACTAATAAAAATGGCTTCCAACTCTGACCAGACACGACGCCGGTGCCTGCCAGTGCGGAAACTATAGTAGGGGTATTGTCATAAATTGAGGTCTTGATGTCCATCGTTGCTTTCTATCCCCGCCCATTCATTTTGTGAAGTAAATACAAATTCTTTTGTACGCCATTTGTCATTAGGAGTTGTTATGGAAGAGCATCCAGATAATGCATTCCAAACCAACAAGACTTACTACAAAGGGCAGAGTGTGAGAACCACTCCAAAATCTTTTCCCCTTCGCTTGTGAGACTTTTCCATGCCTACACAAGCACCACCTACCAAGCACACATAAGCACACACACTCGTAGATGTGCATAAACGCATACACAAATGCCTCCCTCGTGTAGCTCATCTTAAGACAACAATTCCCAATTCAGTAACTTTTCCTCCACTGAGCGAGCAGACTAATTAGGAAGCCCAAGCCACTTCAGGATTTCATGGGAAGAAATACTCGAAAGCCTGTAGTTACCTTAACAAGGCCTAACCGCTCCTTTCATTGCTTCTTTCTGACTCCACTAGACACACCACAGGCACACGCAAGCCTCTCTCTCCACTCAACAGGCACCTCACAGAATGGAGGAATTGTATGAAACCTTAAGTCATACTTAATTGCCCATGGAAGTGGCCGGTCCAGAGTTTCCCCTGCCATTTCATTATGCTGATCATGTGAGCAGAAGAATTAAAACACATTTGCCAAAGAAAATAAGCCGGAGGTATTTCGAAGTTTGAAAGAACGATTGGGCCCAAGATTAAACTCTACCTCTAGTGCTTGCACATGGTCCTCGGGTTCTGCTTGTAAGACCACATGGTCATTTCAGTAAGACTGAGGTACCTTATAATTTCATGACCATATAGTTTGGTACATTTCTAATATGAAATGATAAATGAACGATAGATTGCCTGATGAAATGGAAGGGAATTCATGCAGATAGAAATCGGCGCTCGGTCTCCCTTAGGTAGACGTTCTTCTTCTGAGGAGGAGGAGGAGAATGTCCATTGTGAAGAAGTTGCCCATTAAATGCTGACCCCGGAATGAAACAGCACAGAATTAAGCAGCGTCCCACATGTTTCGGGTCCGACTCTGTGCCAAAAGCCTGCGCCTGCTCCAAACTCGGCTGAGATGGAGGAGAGAGCTGGGATCCCCCGAACTAATTTCGAGCCAGTCTCAAAGTCCACGTGGAAATGAAGGCCAAGTGTCTTGGTGGATTCAGGCCGGCAGCACTTTGGGCCCGGATTTACAGCCGACGTAAAAGATTAATATATTCTACCCTTTCTACTCTCTTTCTCCCTCTCTCTGTCTTTCTTTCTTTCAATCTCTCTCTCCCTTTCTCTCCCTCTCTCTGTCTAATTCATTCCATACAGAGAGCTTGATTTGGTATGGGCTCTCCCTTGTGAATGATAACTCTCTGGACTTGCATAGGAAGAAAATGTAACAGTCACAAAGTCACTTTGCTAAGTTTATAGCTGTCACAGTTTAATGCAGGAATTTCACTGAGATGTCATGCATGTTGTAAGTGCACACGCACACACACACACACACACACACACACACACACACACACACACACACACACACACACACACACATGCCATTCCTAGTCCTAGTCATCCAGAAAAAAATCTGAACAGTAATAACTATATTACACATAATAAAAGTTCTGTTTGACCAAATTCTTCTGCTTCTCAAGTGTTCTGCACTTTTTTTTAAACCTGAATATGGACTTTTAACTTCCCTTTTCATTTTATTCAACATCACATTTTCAGTGTTTGTAGTGTCCTGGCATCTGACACTAAGAAGAACAGTGTGGGCCTGATGTGACTTCAGCGTTAGCAACAAATTGCATGCATTATGTTCACTATGTGTGAAGTGGGAACACGGCACAGTTTACTGGTGTGCAGTCCATACTTCACTTACTAAAGTCTGAGCAACTCATGGAGGCCATGAGTTGCTCAACCCCTTAAAACTTTCCTCAACCCCTTAAAACCAGGTGTGCGTTTCTTCAAAAACTGTGAGCAGAAGATACAGTGAGGCGGAAGTTTAAAGTCATCAGAACAATACAGTTTAAACTCTGATCTTCATGAGAACATTAATGAAATTGACATTTGTAGACCATATCAGTTTTCTTAGCCAAAAGCTGAATTACACCAATGGAATAAAATCTAGCAACACCGCTAGCTCTTCATCGCTGAACTTTACATTTCTGTTCAGTTTCAAGCTTACTTTCTCTTCAGGTATTATTCATGCCTTTTGTTGAAGCCTGCGTGCAGTAAGTGGATGTGGGGTGGTCCTGAGAAAGAGTTAAAACCAGACACCGACTACTATTAAAGCTTATTTCTATACACCGCTAAACTATTGAATGATTCTATTAAATGCTAAAGCTTTAACACAAAGGACTTCCCATTTTGAAAGGCACGAGTGTAATTACTCCTTCACAGCATCGACATAATCATGCAAAAACCTGTCCTGAAAGATTACATGAAGACAGGATATCCTCATTAAAAAATAATTAATCATACCATTATTATTGCCATTATTGAGAGTTAATATAATACTTAGCCAACATAGCATTGGACAAAACTGTCATGACATCAAACACTGAGGAATCTGTCATTGCAGTTGCTCATAATGGCAACATGATATGATTAAATAATGGACATAATCCTCATTATAGCTTATGACAGTCTTTAAGATCCGCCACGACATGTGTTTGGAACGGTTATAAAGATATTCAGCAGGGATCAAGTAAGGTGTTGGCAGCATGTGTTACCTTCTCATTGCAAAACAAGTTAAGCATTGAAATCTTTAATTTCATGTAATAAAAGAACAAGGAATGTTTAATTGAATTAAATTCATATCAGATTCCGTGAGCCATATGTTAACAGCTTGAAAACATCCTCGCCAACCGGTGTCCTCACAGTGTGTCCTGCATGTATTTTCATTCGCTTCTTTCTCATATTTCACTTCCCTCTCTCTCCACGTCTCTGTCTTATCTCATTGTGCCTCATTGACGACTGTCACCAGGTGGGCTTCTGGCCTCTTGGCCTTGATCCAGAGCCACGCTGGTGCGATCATTCAACACGTAGCATTCAAGCACGGCCAGGCCTCAGGAGGAATCCTGCAGCAAGGCCGTGAGTGACTGCTGCTCTCAGAATTGTGCTAGTTGAGTGTGAAGCAGTCTGGCAGAGGAGAGAACGACAACGGCACGTAAATGCAAAGCACTCATCTTTGATTGACAAGCCAATCGCTCGTTTTCAAGAGGAGCAACTCCGAGTATCAGAGTGCATTTTTTTCCCGCATTCCCATCCCCCTCTTAATTAGTCACCCAGACCTGGAACCCAAACAGCGGCCCAAAAGAATTTTAATTGAGTGGCTGCCTTTAGGTATGGTGGGGGTCAGGCATCTGTGGGGTCCAGGGTGAGCAATCATCCTAATCTTTTTATAAAACCTGCTATGTTTGGTTTTCGTCATTTTCTTGTTGTTTTATTCTACTGAGATTTGTTTTTTAAAGTTGGTTGACTGGCGTGTCAGGCTTTTCCGCTGCACTGGGGTTTGTCCTTGTGCACAGATGTGTACCACTGGCCAACATATGGAACCCCCTGCTTCATCAAACGCAACAGCTCTAGAGAAAGTCCTCAGGAAATGTCCCAATTAGAATTAATTACCTTAGCTTTGTGATTTGCATTCTGGTCTTGTGCTGTAACAGTGAGAATTTCACTTCACAATATGAAGTCTTGCCAAAAAGAAAACATCTTACAAGTAAACATCTCATCAGTATCAGAATTAAAACCTTGTATCTGCAAAATGACAACATTTTAGGGGAAAGAAAGCCATTCTTAATGTAAAAAATATTAGAAGCAGTTTTATTAAAGGCAATTTTAGACCAATTGATTCATTTATTTTCACGGGCCGGCTGTGTCGTCCAGTTGTCTCAATATTTTTCATTATTACTTTTGTAAGGCTACAGATTAATTATCTGATTTATATTATATAATTTTACAGAATTAGATCATTTATCCAGTTTGTATTAATTGCTACTTGCTGTAGTCTAAAGTGCAAACAGGACTTAAAATAACTAGAATTGTTGGATAATTCAATAATAATCCTATAACAACCTCATGTAAAAATGACATACTATATGTATAAACATGATTATATTCAGGTTTCGTGCTTCTGAAAGTTTACTCACATCAAGTAATTGCATTAAATTGACATAACATTGTTTGTTTTTTACAGTTTGTACATAAATGCTGGGTTCAAATGAAATTTTACTTATTTATGAAGTACACAATGCATCGCAATGCAAACTAGCTGTCACACTAGATGGCGCTCTGCTCAGCTCTTGGGAGAGCAGACAGGTGACAGGTGTGCTTCGTTTGAGTTTGGCTTTAAAAGCCCCAGTAGGCGAGAGCAGAGCGTCGGTCTTTGTTAATCTGTACGTGTGGTGAAGTTTATCTGTGTTTTGAGTTCTGTTATTAAAGCTTTTACGTTCTGTAACGACCTCTGGGCTCAGCACTGATGTCCAGAACACGACACCGTCACCACCGTTACACTAGCACGTAATATCAGTTCTTTCAGATTTTCTTTCAGAAAATCCATGCAGGTTCACTGGTTGTCTAAGAAGGTAAATCAATTCTGTAAAATTGGTTTACATTGTAGACTTTGTGGTCGGTGGTTTCTATCACTGCCACTGAGTTTCTCTACCAAGAACACTTCTGAGCCAACCAACCCGAGTGACTTTGCCTCTTTGCATGTGTCTTACATCAAGAAACGATTGATGGAATTCCTCTTTAAGATAAGTTACTGAACGAGATATTATTTTCTGAAGAGTGAGCTGGCTTGGGAATCTGACTATAATATATTGTTTACTATCTGAAAATGCTGAACTCCTCCCTTCCATGGTTGCTTTTTTTGACTCCACAAAGAGGTGAAACTGGTGTCGAGTGTCAAGTGACCTAGAAATGAGGTCAGGCTTGTAGAGAGAGAAGGAGATGTGCTCCTGCTGAATGGAACATTGTGGAAAACGGAAGCACTTATCGTAAACTAGCCCCAGGCTCTCTCGATCAGATGAACTTCGCTGGGCTGACATGCTGCGGCGCTTGGGTACGGCTGATGTAACACATTTGTGTATCCCGCCATATTCATTCCCACATCACTTTAAGAATAGTAAGATTTTTTTTATAGGTAGCAATGTGGCCCAGGTGAAGGTAATTATTTTTCTTACTTTTCCTCAGGTAGAAGGTATGGGTTTGTGTGTGTGTGTGTGTGTGTGTGTGTGTGTGTGTGCAGGTGTGCGGGTGTGTGTTTATGTGTTGTTGTATTTTTGCTGTGCCTTCTTGCCTCAGGCTCTGTGCTAACCTTACCTGACACTGTTCTAGCAGTTTACAGCTTGGGAACCGCTAAAAGAGACAGGCGGGCAGAGGGAGGTAAAGAGAGAGAGAGTGAGGGTGAGAGAATGTGTTAATGCAGGAAGACTGAAGAGCTGCTTGCCCCTATGGAGGGTCAGAAACAGAAAATATGAGACATGTGATAGACTTAGCAATAGGATTGCTTAGGCACAGTCTCAACCTGAAGGCTGTGCATTAACAAAGATCCATTCATTGTTGGTTTTTTTTCAATTATACGCTTCTGAGGAACCTGCTGCATTTGTGTTCGAGTGCCAGTTTGGTCTTATGCCGATCACAGGCTGCAGCACACACAAACATATATATTATATATATATATATATATATATATATATATATATATATATATATATACTATATAAATGTGCTGCTAAAACACAGAACAAACCACAAGCAACTGAAAACACTGCCACCTAGTCTTAATTTTATCCCATAAATGTTAAACCCTGCCCTGTATATCAATGTAATTTAATAATGCAATGTGTTAATACAATAATGCATCACAGTAATACTCTTAAACTTGCCTCGGGTTTGTCTTGCTATGAGCGCAAGCGCATGACGGTCCACATGAGATATTTTTAGCCCGATCGAGATGGAACATGTTTTGTTTGTAAAAAGTAGCTAATAAGAGTAGATCCACCATCCAGAATTTACAAGGGCAAGCATTACGATTTTTTTTTAGCGAGATCGATTTCATTATATAACAGCATTGATTATTCTTCAAATGAACAATAAATCCGACATGCTTAATAATGTTGTTTACTGCGTTTACTTCATTTTAATCCAGTGAAATCTGAGATGTTGTCTTTAGAAGACTACTTGCAGAGAATTGCATATAAGACTAAAATGGATTCTATTGTAAGTTTCTAATGATGATCTGATAAACTAGTTCAGCTCCTGAAGTCTTATGGAAAGGTCTCCTGTATTAACTTAGCAGAAGAAAAAAGAGCTCCCAGCAGCAGAAGTCCTAGACTTTTTTTGGGACTAGGCCCCATGATCAGAGAAGACTGTTGGTTTTGAATCCCAGTTAGGTCAAGAGAGGTACCTTTAAGGAAGGTACTGTCCCCATCACTGCTCCATGGATATGGCACTGGTTGCCCACTACTGTGAATCCATTTCATTATAGTGGCCCAAGTGGTGTGCTGTGTTTCACAATGACAGATAGTCCCTTTCACTTCACTTTATTTACATTTTCACGAATCCAAGAACCAAAAGCTCAGCAATAAAATAAAGAGTGCTACAACACCATGAAGTTTGAATAAAGAATGATGTTTTTTTGCACTTTTATCAAATAAATAAAAGGCTTTTCCTAAAGGCTCAGATTGCCCTGAGCATTCCAGATTGATTATAAAACTAAGCTATGTGCTATACTGTTTTCAGAATTTATATTTAATTCATATGCAGCGTGCACTGATCATCTGCATATGTCTGCAACTCCATATTCTCACCTCTTTCACATTATTATTCGGTATAAACCTGTTCAGTCCAGTATTTCTCATGGATTGCACTTATCACTGGGCTTTGAGCCTAGTTATTGTGTTGTAATTTTGTATTGTACTGCCCTGTCTTGTTTAACTACTCTGTGTTTAGTCTGTGATTTTGGAACTTGTATTGTGTGGTCCAGTAAACACTGGCCCTGTCTATGTTGTCCAAGGCCTTTAAGGAATGTTGGTTAGCAAATATATGCCAATATCAGATCCTTAGAAAACTACTTTGAAAAGGCAGTTTATTGTAGCTCAATTATTTCCCCAGTTCCTATTCCCCATTCAGTGATACAGTACGGTTATTGTGTCAGTGAAAACATACAGGCGCAGTAAGATGTGCACAGGGACTGCGGTTTATCGCCTGGTTAAAGTCTCAGAGTTTCAGTCAAGATGATCCATGCAATGCAGCATGCTTGCCAAACAAGAACTTGCCTCATAAAACTAGACTTATGTTAATTAAC